>JAZGTK010015983.1:0-12946 GCA_036877625.1 Ambastaia sidthimunki
AGGGTCCAGGCCCCCAGACAGCGTGGATTCAGCTTCAGTGCACGCTGAAAATACAGGGCAGCCTTCTCATGCTGAGAACGCAGGCTGTAGTAGTTACCTGTGTATGGACGGCCACAACAAAACCAAACATAAGTGATTTGACATTGACTGGTTTAGTAGTTTTACTGTTAACAAAACTAGACAACATTTTTTAAAACTGTAATCCAGAACTTCTGCCTTTCTATCAGCACTACTGTTTGACAACAAAAAACAGTTTGTGGAGTTAATTTCTTGACAGGGATGACAAGTAAGCAACTGCTGCAAGAACAAGAACAAGCCATATATCATCCAACACCCAAATTAAGTCAAACTGACATTAACCAGACAGCTCAAATGATAAATTATTATTATAAACTTACAAGTTGTACATTTATAGTAAGTTTATAAGTTGTACTATGTAAGTATGTACATTTTGTGCTCATTTTTAACCAAAAAAGTTACAGAATGCAGCTTTAAGATAAATTCTTTTAATCGTTTAACTGAAGATGAATACAGAGGTGTGTGGTAAAGATTCTCACCTATGACACAGCATGTCTCTACTCTGTATTTGTCTATCTCCACCAAATTATGTGCCAGGTAGCTGAGCTCTGGCTTCATGCTCTGAACGAAAACACATCAGGTTATTACACTAAATATTTTAATAAAGGTTTATTAAAATATTATAACCGGCACAATTTATTTTGTCTGTAACACTAATTTTAAGCATTTAGACCTAAATTCAGTCATGTGATCTCACCCTAACATAGAGGAGGTTGGAGAAGGTGTCCATGTTCTCGATACGAAATGGATCCTGTTCCCGCAGTTCATTAAACAAATATAAGGCTTGATCAATATCTGGGGAAATATTATTAACATGTATAAATATTATGGGCAGAATATTATGACAAAGCAGCTTATGAAGCCACATAATCTTTTATTCCTTATTCATTCCTTATTCATTCCTTACCAATCAGTCAAACAGCAGAACAGCAAAGTTACACATGCGTTATGTTTTCTACAGTGTCTCTGCAGATGCAACGCACCTCGTATGTTGTGGTAGGCTACAGCGATCTGGGAGATGATGTATGTGCTCTTGGCAAACCCTGCTTCCATAAGACTCTGATACTTCTGCAGTGCCTCTTTGATCATCTGGAGTTCTGTGTACATGTGTGCCATGAAGAAATCCCGTACCCAGCACTCTGGCAGTGTCAAGGACTTCAGCTGATAAAGACACATAAAATAAAAATGTTTCTATATTAGCGTGCAAACTGTAAATGGTGTTATATGGCAATGCATGATGGGATTGATAAATGTTGGTACCATTTCAATGTTGGTAATGAGATTGCACAGCTCCAGCCATGATCCCCAGTGCAGAGGCAGAGCGTGTGTCGCAGCTACGAAGATCTCCACTGCCTCCTTCAGCAAATCTAGTTTCCGAAGAACTACCCCATAACTGAAATAAGGAAGGCATATTAAAACAACCGTTTTAGAGTCCTAGCATAAGTATACCATTATATTGTTCTGCACTGATTTTGGACCCAGATTTTTAAGTGGTGACCTAAGACAGCACCAAATGGTTTATCTGACAAAAGGTAGCAAAACTGTTCCTATAATAAAACTTGAATTAAAAAAAAAATATCAATATTCTAAATGTTTAATGTTGATAATTGTGTGCTCTCCAGCAGTTTCTCCACGCTTTTAAAAGCAGATAAACCCAATTATTTTACTACCCTAATTACACATTAATATAGTTGTTTTTCCCCATTCTGGACCATGAAGTAGCATGTAGATACCACTGCTTTAAATGAAACATACAGATAGAGTGCAAATCCATCCAGCTCGCCTGCACTGTGCTTTTTGCTCAACTCCACACGCAGTTCTCGTAGGGCTTCGTTTCGGACCTGACCCTTTTCCAAAGGACCTGCAACCAGATACCAGCGTATCCCAGCAGCTTCAGAGACCAGCTGTGCAGCATTTTAAAACATGATTTCCAACATTTTGTAGGCTTTCTCTTACCAAGGCTGTCAACTGTTTCATCATCTTTCTTCTTTTCCCCTGACTAAAAAGACAAACCCAGGAAATATGTTTTTGACAGTCCTTTTTAAAACGATAGAGAGAAAAAGCTCTCAAATAGCTCTTAAAATAAAATTTCTCTCACCAGGTAGCGTGAATACATGTATAGAAAATATGCTTTCTGACTCCGACAGCCACGCAGAAAATATGCAGCGCGATCATATTCCTTCAGATCAAAATATGATTTGGCCAGACAAAGAGCATCCAAATCTTGGGCATCCTCCTTAAAGAAAGAATAAGATCATTTAGTTAACACATGCACTATGGCTTAATGACTGGTCAGAGAATACTGGAGTGTGGCAGTAACAATAAAATAGAATTAGAATAACATAACATCACTGAACATCAAGCACTGATATGAAAACATAAAGCCACACAAAGAGTTTAGACTGACATCAGTTAGCTGAGGTTGTGGAGGGATCTCATTCAGTGGAAGAGGATCTAGAGAAAAGGCCAGCTCAGATGCCCTGTAACACAAGATGTCCAAATAAGAATTACATTTCACTTATTATAAACTACCGAGTGATAAAAAAAAATACATCCACAGATAATTTGTAAACTGAATGTGATTTTAAAGTAAAATATATACATGCAAAAGTATATAAATGACACACTGTCAAAGCCTAAAAGTGAAATGTCTACTTTCTACTTTAGTGTTTTAGGCGTTATATTAGGCGCTGACCTAATGGTGTTACTATGATACTGATTTTTACAGATAGAACGTTACTTAAACACTATATAAAAACTGTATCCATAAAATTTCCTATTTTATTGTATGACTACAAAAATAAACGCATCTGTGTGTCTGATTATATAAACAGAATTTAAGACTATACTTTAACAGCTAATAGAAACGATAAATTTACTGTTTATTTCATTATGTTAGCTGTCATGCTAACTGACTGTCACACAATAATACACTTTTGCAATTACTGACTGTGTTCTAACACATATAAATAGAATCTTTGTTTACCATTTCACGCTGTGGACGAGTCCTCTTTCCTTGCACTGCGCTATGATAGAAATAAGTTGTTTTTTTATTTGAACTAAGTCACCAAACTCATTGCTATTAGTAGCCGCCATTTTTCATATGTACGTCATACAGACATCACCAGAGCGCAATAGGTAATTGGTCAGACAATTGGCTCTTTAGGATGACAAAAAACTACTCACTTACAAAATAGATTCTTCATTAAAATATCATTTTATATAAATGAAACGTTTTTAATAATCGAATTATTATTTAACTTGTTATCTGGAAATGTTTAGAAATACTGAATGACTTTTAAAACTTCGTCAATTTACCTTCAACATATGTCCGAAGCATAAACGTATAATACATATAATTGTCAAATGCATATACATATACAGATTGAATAAGCCCACAACAAAACTCTCTAATAATGGTATTTGTATTTGCTTATATCTTTCTAGTAACTCGAACTTAACCACACTTTTCTGAGCTTGCTCTCTCTTAGTTGTATAGTTTCATAGTTGTATTAAGATCATATAAATAAGTTTATTCTGTTATTGTCATAATGGAAATCCTTACAACTGGTGACTTGTAAACACAAACACTGCATGCAGCAGTAGTGCATACAGGGCATCTTGAAACCCAAACCTTTAAAGTAACTTCAATAATGTTATAGCTATCTCCAGAATTGAGCACTCAATGAAAACTAATCAGAGCAGCATTTATCCCACAGGTAAATGTCTCCCAAAGATCACCAAGAACAAATTCACAGTGCATAAAGCAATGGAATAAGTGTAAGAGGCTGGATGTAAATGTTCTGAATTTGCAGATCTGTATGTAAAACAATGCTTATTGTTGTTATTAGTGGGGCAGAGTCGGGTTTGTAATCAATAGGTTGCTGGTTCGATTCCAGCGCCGGCAGGTAGCAACTGAAGTGCCCTTGAGCAAGGCACCTAACCCCGATTGCTCCCCTGGCACTGCAGGGATAGCTGCCCATTGCTCCGGGTGTGTGTGTGTTCACTCCTCAAAAAGGATAGGTTAAAATGCATTATTCATCTGTACTTGAGTTGAACATCTTTGGGTATTTGGGTGTGCAGATACTGTTATATTAGTATGTGTTTTGGGAATTTATTTTATAGGGGTTTTATGGAGTTTTTAGTTGGAAGCATTTGTATCTTTTGTAGTTTTGTCTCATTGTTTGTCTGCTTAGTGCAGATGTTGTTTGACACTGATGTGTTTTGTTTGCAGGTGTTTGTCTGATGATGGATTTAACAGATAAAGTGGCTGTAGTGACTGGAGCAGCTCAGGGTTTGGGCAGAAACTTTGCTGAAATACTCCTGAAAAATGGTGCTAAGGTAAATTTTAAAATGAAAAAAAAAAAATCTTTTTTAGTAATAAAATCTGTTTAGTAGGATGGACACAAAATCAAGTATCAAATAACCCAAAGTCTACCAGACAATAAGCGGTTACCACAAGTTTTTGGTAAAACACCTGCTAGTTCCGAAGCTAAATAAATGTTAGCTTATAGTTTAGGAGGAGCTAAATTAACGACAGCAACATTTTTCTAAAAACCTGTTTTTTTTTTTACTTTTAATAGGTGGTTATCATTAAGGTGAATGAATCACTGGGAAATGAATTGAAGGCTAAACTGGAAGATGAATATGGACCAGACAGGACTGAATTTTACACTGCAGATGTTTCATCAGAGAAGTAATTTGCAGGTCTTAAAAAATATGTTTAACTTTAAAACTTGATTGAATATTGTTTATTTCCTGGAAATGATTAAATAATCTGGTGTTATATTTTAACTTACAATAATAAAATAATCGAAAGTAAAAGAGACTGTGAAATATTCTCTTTCTGAAATATTTTCAGAAAGCTGTGAAAAGATTTGGCCACATAGACATTATGTGCAACAATGCAGGGCTCATCAATGAAAATAACTGGGAGAAAGCTATTGCAGTAAACCTGGGAGGATTCATTCCTCCCTTCCTCCATTCATTCATTCATTCATTCATCCATCCCACATTTTTATTTGGTTTTGATGTTCATTTGATCATTACAGGTTGGGGTAGTCAGAGGCACCTATATGGTTCTGAAACAAATGGAAAAGCAAAATGGTGGTAATGGGCTCATTATCAACATTTCATCTGTGGCAGGTTTGGAACTGCTGTGCTTCATACACGCCTCAAATGATTTTTAAATTATTTGGTGAAATATCATGAAAGAAACTAAAAAATGGACTACAGCCTAAATGAGATGGTTTAGGAAAAAAATGAGTTAATCAAAATGATAGAGTAGCCCATAAGGTCCATAACGTTTAAATCCTGTATTAACTAAACTTTTGTATATTGGCAGGTCTAGGGCCTATGATAACAGCACCCATCTACACAGCAACACAACATGCAGTTGTGGGCTTCAGTCATGCTATGGCAGTATGTATTTTGCTTTTCGTTTAAGCAAAGAAAAAATTATAATGCATTATACTTTTTTACTTTTTCTTGCACTGGTGACACTGTTTTGTAATAACTGAAACATTACCATAACCACTTGCATTTCTTAAAATATAAAGCAGATACTGTTTTTTTATTTGCATGTGCCCACAGGATGTTGTCAAATTAGCCAAGGCTGGGGTGAGGATCACTGTTCTGTGTCCATGGTTTGTGAACACAAACTTGATGTCACTCCTAAATTCAAAGGAGCAGACTGAGTATTTTTTACACTTTAAGGACGTGACTAAGAAGACATTGGAAAACCATGGAATTCTTGAGTAAGTAAATAAACTGTATCCTCTTGGCATTACTAGCAATGCAAATAAAAAGTGTTCACAATTCTGTATTTACAATTGTTGATTATTTCTTATGATGTTTGTATAAAAAAATCATTGGCATAGAATTTTTTTTACAGGGTGGATAATGTAGCCAAGGCCTTCCTTACTGTTGTGAAAGACAAAAGCAAGCATGGAGAAGTTCTCCTTATTGACCCAGAGGGAATGAAAACTGTTCCTCATCCCGGACGGGGCACTTAATCTGCCAGAGCCAGCCAAAAGTAACCAATCAGCTGCTGCTTTCATTGCAACATATTCCTGGCAGAAGTCTCATGCCACAATATAGGTTCAAATAGAAAGATATAGAGTTAAAGGCTTTGCTAAAGTTTGTATGCTTTGTCAGGCTGACTGAGGTTCTGAGTTAAAGGATAAAATGTTCTCAAACAGTTCTGATCTGCTGAAAGATCTCGGCGTCGTTTGATTTGCTTCATTTTAATGCTTGCTTAAAGAATTGATTGTTAAAATGTAAAACTATCATGCATGAATATCTTAGTATTCTATATTCTGCATTCTACAAAAAATGTTTAAAATCAGATGCACTTGGTCTTTCCAGTTAGATTGATTAGATTTATTACCTTGTCAAAAAATTAATTAGATAATTATTTAAAAATATTGGTTGAATATTGGTGTGTGATGTTGTTGATGCTATTTCATTAAATGTCATCTGATTTAAAGAGGTTTTAGACACTGTGCTGTGTAACTAAAACTAAAAGCTAACTGTGTAACTGTGTGTTGTAACTAAAAACACTTCTTTCTATGATAAAACTGTCACTGTAATGCACAGCCTCTCATGACGTTATTCAATCCTCCTCATTCTATCACCACCAAACCACAAACATCATAGTAGAGGGCTGATATCTGTGACATAATGACAAGTGCTCAGTCTATGGCATATGAAGTTACCTGTGAAAAATACTATTCATATGTATATCAATTTACATTTCTGCAACAATACATTTTTCTGGTCCCTAAGTCTTGTTTTTATTTGAAAAATAAATACAATTTCTGAGAACCTATTTTAGAAAGCAGTGTATATCACCTGAGAATATTAATGTACAGCAAATACTTGATCTGTTGAAACACAAATCAGTATCAGTTTTGAGCCTGGAGCTTGTTTAGTCAGCAGAATAATATGAAATAAAGCTTTACATAAATAAATACAATAAATTATAATGTAGTAATATAAAACAAAAGCTCATATAAGCAAATAACTGTCAGTTAGGCCCAGTAAAATGCTGAAAAAAGGCCTTCAACCAAACTGATAAACCCAAAGATCACTGCTATGATAATGTTGATTTCTGCAGATGACTTTGTGCCCTAATAAATAAAAATGGCATTACCATGTCTTTAATATGACTGATCAGCCCTGACTCAGACCTTGCTGGAATGTCTTGTTTTTTGTGCCATGGGCATAATGCAATGTGGCATTATTATTGTGTAAAAAAGCAGCAGGTTTCTGACTAGTTTTAATAGATAATGATCTGATATAAAGTTTCAGTCATGGCTTCCCTTTAAAGTATGTTTTAAAATAATGAATAGTTAACTTTGTAATCCAGGCAAACCACTATCTCATCCTTCAGCCATGTTGCAAGGGTGATGTTTTTTTATCCTTTTTTAACTTATTTGGTTAAAAAAATTAACAAAAAAAATGAGTTGTTGAGCAAGTTCAAATGTTTAGCATGATCTCCTAATATTAGCCTGAATCACACTGGTAAGTTTATAAGAATGATTTATAATTTGTGCTGTCTGTCTGTAAACAGAATATTATGCAAAAAATACAGATTGCAGCTTTTAATACATTTATTCATTGATTACACTATATGTACTATATTTTCTACTTTTTTACTAAGGTTTATTTTTTAGAATATATCAGAATAAATTCAGAACAGTAAACAATATCCCTTACAGCATTTTCCTGAAACCCATTTAATCATTAACAGCTCTGTAACCTACAGACCAAACACTCATATGTTTTCTTCCAGATGGACTAATTTGTCCCTGACACCTTCACAATACAATTTATATTAGTGTTTTTCCAAATAAGAATAACTGCAGCTTTACAGGAAAGGTTTTAGTACAACAAAATATGCAAAATATTTATCATACAATGAGCAGTCTTAAAGCAGATCTTTTATATCAGATCAACTATGGCCAAAATCAAAATTCAACAATAGGGAAAAAGGTGCTCACTCTGATTATCAAGTATATTATGGATCTTTACAGTACCTAGGCACAATGTCGACAATGCTTTTGTGTAAAAACTCTTTTATTATAGTATATTTTTGATTTTGAATGGCCATATTTGTTTAGAACACAGCACGAAGCAAGCAATTTTCAACAGCAGAATCTAACGCAAAGCTCTTCTCATAATTAAAATTCTGATCATTGTCTCTTTATTAACCTTTAAAAACTGTTACTTTTAATACAACAAAAATAGATAACCAAAAGTATGCTAGTTTTAAAATCTTTCAGTGTTTAAACATTTTGTAAAGTAGCTTTCATTGTTATAGGAGGTAGTCAATATCATTCACTACATGGCCTGCTTTGATGGAATCAGTCACCCAAGATTCTCGAACAATTTTGAACTTCTTAGAATAAAGACGTCTCAGTGTCTTTAGATCCAAAATCCTTTCCTTGCCTTCTACTATGACATGTGAGATTCCTTCCTTCAGTTTCTCCACAACTGTACCACCATGGAATCGAAATTCTAAGGCCCGTGTGCCCAAACATATTCCCTGTATAAGGGATACTGGATCTCCTAAGTCAGCACAATGGTCAAAGTATGCACTGTAAGGCCTAAAAATGCTAGTGAGCAAGTCATCCCAGGCATACTTGGCTTCTACCTGTGCCACAGACGAAACCTCAGCTTCCATGGGTCCAATCCTTCCAAAGACATCCCTGATCTGCTTTTCATCTGTGTCAACATAATAGCTGTCTCCATACTTATCATATTCTTTGGCAAAGTGTTCTTTTGTGGAAGGTGACATGTGTATCATGTGACGTGGTTGCCATGGTATAACCTTCTTATTTTCAAGACACTCTACAAGCCAGGAGGCCCACACCACATCATGTTGGTTGGATGAAATGAGGTTTTTCACTCTCATATTCTGCACAGCAGCAATCACACAGTACGTGTCCTTTCCAGGGTTCTGCACAACAATTCCCCCACAGCGGGCCACGCCCTTCTCAATCTCCACCTTGGAATGTTCATCATTTCCATTAATCACACAAAACTCTACACCTTCAAACATATCTGTCTCTTTAGTGACTGCTGACAGATCCTGAGATCTGAAATGGCCGATGACTCCAATGGTCCTCTTGGGCTTGGCCATGAGTTTGCGCTTCTTTTTCTCAGGCTGCTCGTCCTGGATGTGAAGATGTCTGGATGCCAGCTTTCCGGAAGCTTTGGAACGGTACTGACTCAGTTCAGTCAAGGTCATGCACTGATGCCATTCTTTGTCTTCTCTGATTTTTTCTATTCTGGGAAAGCGTAACGTGCAGTTCGTCTTATACATATCACTGGAAACAATCTCTGCCGCTTTGACTTGTATGATTACAGAGTTTCGCGGTTCTATGTAAACCTCAGGCTTCTCCGTTCCACACAGGATGGCTGCAGGAGCATTTTTTTTGTTGTACACTTTCCAATGTTTGGCCAACTTCAGCCCGAGATCATAAAGTTCCTTCAAAGTGTATCCTGATCCAATGCGACAGATAGTGTGGAACACCGTGGGCTTCTCTCCTGGACTTGGCTCTTCTGCTACTGCACAGAGGAAATGAGACAGCATACCACTTCTCCTGCCTTTACCCCAGTAGCCTCCCACTATCAGCAGATCGAGTTCATCCATCAGACCATCTACATATTCAGGCTTGATTTTCAGCCATTCTTTACCACGTTTATCTGGTTTGTAGGTGGACATGGGATCCTTAATCATGATCCCCTCCTCCCGATTGTCAATAGCTTCATTGAGAGCATTAACCACTTCTTGCATGGTTTTAGCTTCATATTTAGAAACCAGCTGGGCGCGTCCTTTAACGGGTGTGAAGATGGTGTGAAGCATCTCATAACGCTTCTTGAGAGGTTCATTTCCAAGTTTCTGGTTATTTACCAAAAGGACATCAAAAACACAAAAACAAGTTTGCAGGTCAGAGTCATCCACCAGCCTTTTAATATCAAACTTACTGCCTTTCTGCATGAAGCTCTCAGCTGTGGGGTTGTAGGCCATCATCTCTCCATCCAGTATGCAGCTGACCACATGAGGTTTGAAGATGTTGTGTATGTATGGTGTGAGGGAGCCCTCCAGTGGAGATGCCCCAAACTGCTGAGTGTACTCAAAAGAGTTCCTTGTATAGTATTTGTATACATCTCCATCTTTGTGCAACTGAATGCGTTCACCATCAAGCTTTGTCTCAATATAGAAGGGCTGGTTGCCCATTTGCTTCTCTATTTGTCCAACATTGGCAACAGCTGCCAGCATTGGTTTAAAAGCAGAGAACAGATTAATGGACACCTCACTTAGGGATACAGACGGATCGTGAAGTTGTTTGCACACCTTATCCAGATCTGTGGTGACATTGTAGAATTCTGGTGCATCTAAATGGAAAACCTTTAGTATTGTCTCTTTGCTAATGCCAAGCTTCATATCCTTAAGGATCATTCGAATGAGCCATTTTTGTTCCAAAGCTGAGCTCTGTGTTATCACCTGTAAAAGGCTTTTCTTCACTTGATCCTTCTGTTTGCTGGCATTGTTTAAAGCTACTGAGTCTAAAAAGTCATTGACTTCTTTGATGCTTAAATTACCCTTACCCGTGCACCTATTTTTGAGGACAAAGTAGGCTGTGAGGGCAAAGTCACCTTCCCCTTGAGATGTAGTTGGGGCTCTGTAATTTAAAAGTTTATTTGCTTCAGGTCCATTTTTAGGTAAACCTAAAACCTCAATGTAAAGTTTGGCAAGCATGTTCTCTTTTATACCATAAGCCATTCGCTCTCGCTCAAATGAAGGCACGATGAGACGCATGGCAGGATAAAATGAGTCTGTGGTGTTTGGATTATTCTTGTGAAGTGCTGCATGGAATTTCCTCCAAGAATCTATAAAGTCCTTTAGGATTATGTTTTTATCTGGTCTGAGTTTGGTCTTCTGAATCTTCTCCAGAACTGTGCAGAGGTTGATGAATGGAACCTGTGCAGCAACAGAGGTTTGTGGTGTGCCATCACTTTTTGAAGAACCTTCCATCATTGCAGATGACAACTGAGAGAATCAAATGAATAAATTAATGTAAAACACATACAGATTCAAAAACTATGTCTTACTAGGACCTAGAGGACCTCCCATAAGTTATTATACACTGTGTGTTCTGTTCTACATTTTAACACAATTCAAACAAACCTGTTTTATTACATTATGCTAAAGCAATAATAAAAGATTAAAACTTTTCAAGGCTGAAAATCTCAAACATCAGACCAATGATCCAGAAGTCCAACACACATTTTGTTTCTTCACATGTTTGTTTTTAAAAAATAAAAATATTTAGGCACTAGAAACAGAAAACACAAACAAAAGGTATATATACATTTTGGAGAATGAAGGCTGATGCTTTTAAAACGTCAACTTCCGTATTGTTTACCGCGACAATGACGTTGTCATTAGTTTATTTGGTAAATTAACAATTACATTTATATCTATTATAAAGGCACTTAAATAGCATATAGCCCTTTTAGTTATTTTATTTTATAAACTTACCAAGTCGCTTTTTTTAACCGAACAGCAGGATGTTTTTTGATGTAACACACGGAAATGACGAATTTCTTGCGTTTTTAACCCTTTAATGAACGAAGCCTTAGGTAACAGCGCCATGTATTGGTCAACGTGACGTATGTGCTTCAGTTTGTGGTTTTAAAATTATTACCAGCGATGTCCAACAGTATTTTTTTATGTCAGTGGTGTATTTGGACCCTGATGATCGATCAACTTGAAACAAAACAATGGCAACAATATATTGTCTGTCAAACCGGGCACTAATGTATGCAAGAAACTAGACAAAATGTTATTTAACTTTTTAGGGGGACTAGAGAACATAAAAACACGTAAAACAAAAATAAAACCTTAAACAATACATTTAAGTTTAATGAAATTCTTAAATACAAAAATTATGTTTTTATACATATTTTTTTCTAAAGTACAGCACGTTTACATTTAAGTTAGCAGATGCTTTACTTAAAAATGAACATTTCACATTTTGCCAGATAAACCAGTAAGCTTATACAAGCCTAGCATGTGGTATACATTCCCAAAACATGTAATGTGATGGTATATATTTTTTGCCTAGATGTGATTAAAATTTGATAAAAATTAAAGTTTTATTAATAATAGAAATATTTAATATACAAACAGACCTCTCTTCTATAAAAGTTATCAAAATGATAGTGTTAGTTGGACAATCAATAAACTTACACCAAAGAATTTTCGTGCTTTTGATGCCATACATCAAGAAGTTTTACATTTGGAGTTTGCTTCTATATGAGGCACCATATGTTAAAGACAGTCTATTTATAGCAAATATTGAAATCACTGAACACAACTGTGTCAATAAACAAATAGGGAAATTATAATTTTTTTTGTCTGCCTACCGTCCTTGCATCCTTCTTAAGCATCCTAACAAGGTGGAGCTTAGACACAAGGAAAGGAAGCGAGGACACATAAAAACTGGGAAGCACCCTTGGTCACAGTGAAAAAACACTAAGACAAAGGACATACATGTAACAACAGCTCAGTACAGCTTTTATTTTAATTGATCACACTAAATGAACATCTACAATTAACAACCACAATAGGCATATTATCATTTATTGTAATTATAATTGTAATTAACACACAAAATCCTCAGATGTGAGACTTGGTGTAATTTTAATAAGCATGACTGTTTACAAAAAATGACTACATGTTATGTGGTCATCATTATGTGGACCTGTAATAAGGAAGAACAAATATGTTTAATTTGTTAAAAACCTAAAACAAAATGGTCTGCATGGGCTGCCATTTTTAATTAAAGATTCTAAG
>JAZGTK010015984.1:0-12946 GCA_036877625.1 Ambastaia sidthimunki
AGAAACATCCAGATATTTGATTTAGTGCTCAGTCTATTTCTGTAGATTTTAAAACTGTAATTACAGTATAAAGCAAAACAATGTTGCTTTGTATATTTTTTCCTTAAAAGTTTAACACTATGCTCTTTTTAAAATGCTTTATGTAATGTTTTTTTTAATAATCATAATAGAATGTTGGACGCTAATATGTCTGTATTATTAGACATACAGTATATGCTTATTATTATTTTAACCCTCATATTCTATGATATTTAAACAGTTTTAAAATTATACTAATCATTTAAGTTACATGTTTAAACCTCATAGCTTGTTTCAAATGTCCTTTATTAACAATGTTACATCTACTTAAAGTCTCAGAGACTAAACAAAATGCCATAAAAGATGAAATATTAATGTCTAATTGGTTGCTTAGTTTATTTGTTTTTATAATATTTTCCAACTTTTTTTCTGGAAATACATTTCTTATTTGCCTTTTTACAAGTGCATCTTTGTATGTATGGTTTAAATATATATATACATGCCTGCACAGGGTTTTGATTAGGTCAGAGGAACATTTTTAATGTAAAATACTGGGTTATCCGGGACATAAATAAAACTAACTCTATATAGTAAAATGTGAATTCATTAGGAATTGAATTGATTATAAAACCATCCACATTGTACATTATTAAATAAAACACAGAATATTATGTACCACATAACAACTAAGGATCCTTAATCTATGTAAAATCATATTACACAGGCAATTCAAGGCCTAATCCAATCAATACAAACAATGTTTTAAATGCTGCCCATTATGCCAATTTAAAAATCTCCAACAGACGATCAATTTACATTTTTTAGGAATCAAGTGCTTACCTAATCTAAACTACACAAAATGAAACTGCTTTCTATTGATTCGATTTTAGATTAGGACAATGACCTGTGCTTTACTGACTTTCAATAGACAGCAGCTCTTTACTTCTGTTACGTGTGTGTGTGTGTCATTTGTAAAAATGTGATAAAAATAGTAAATAAAGTGTATAGTAAAATAAATTGTAAAAATGCAGAAAGGTTTCGGTTAGGGTTATATGTGGGTTAGGGTATATTGCATAAAACTAGCTGTTTATAAAAACTATAGAAGTCAATGGAATGTCCCTGTTTAGATAGATAAGTATGTGTGTGTGTGTGACAGACAAGAAAAAGAGGTGAGAGGTGATTAAAAATAAATGCTTTTCCAAAGATCAATTTTAAGAAGAGATAAATTGTTCTGTTGTTTTAGATTAAGTTTTAGATTAAGTGACCCTTAAGTTTAAATTGGAAATTTTCCAAAAAAAAAATATAACACATAAAAATAAAATAACAATAAATATGAATTAAATAAATGAAGGTGTAAACACATTCTTCTGAAATAAACACACTCTTTGTGCTGGTCTCTGCTTGTTGGCCACCCTGAAACTGATTTTAAATGCATGGTTAAATTTTCACCCATTGCTCTTCAGAGAGATCTCGTGGCCAGAGATCGATTGAGTCACCTTGGTTAGCTATTTGTAGCCCGTTGCCCGTGGAAGTGTCAGTGTTTGTGTGTCTGTGTGTGCGCGGGGGTCGAGGGGGTGGGGATCCACAGGGATGGACATTAGTTCCACAGTCCTTCTCCTCTCTCACCTTTAAGTTTGATCAAAGGCAACATTAGTTAAAGTACATTATGCATATCCTACCCCAGTGTGTCAGGGAACTGTGCTGAAGATTCATGGGAGGGTGATATTAGGAAAAAAGAACAGTAAAATTAAATTCAAAAAGGAATATGTCATAAATGGAAAAATATAAATGCCTACCGCCTGTTAGACAGCGTAAAGAAACAGAAAAAATGAGGCAGTGCTTAACAGTGCAGTTGAAGTGGCACCTCAGCAGTGTGTGTGTGTGTTCGGTTTAACAGGTTTATTAAAAGCTGTATGGCCGTCATTTATACACTCAGTTTTGCATCATGGTTAAATAATGTTAGTGGCATTTTGAAAATCACTCTTACTCCCATCGAGATGCTTAATTTGATCAGTTCTCTGAAGTGGAGGCTCTTTGTTTGGATTATATTCTCATTCAAATATGGACAATTGTGAGTGTTACCTTATTTTTTAGCCATTTATTAGCTTTGCACTGAACTTGATAGAAACTTTGTCAGAACGGTAAACCCTCATACTAACCTTATACTTTATATTAAATAAAACACACACACACAAAATTATGATTATAAGCCAAACTGCAAACAATTATATAAACTAGGTGTATATATTTAAAAAACATGATTATGTACCTACTTTAAAAAAAACTATGTCTAACTACAAATTTATATTTTCATCTAAAACTTTATAAATAACTGAAACTGTGAAATGGTGAATATGAATTTCTGAATGCAAATTTAAATTTATCAATATGTGTTTATTTGTGTATTATGTGTCTGACCGACTCATGTTTGATACAATTCTACAGAGATTTAGTTTTGAATAAACATAAATTATCAAACAATTATACACACTCCTATTTGGCCTTACATTTCAACCCTAACAGTCATTACCATTCATTCATCACGAGGCATCAGCGATTCATACCTGCATGTTTCATTGGATTATCTTTTGTTTGAGAAATGTGTGTGTGTCCCGCATTTTGATTAAATAGAAGCTAATCTAATTTCTTAGTCATACTGCTATTGAAAGGTGTATTAAAAAGAGCACAAGTAGAGCTGAAGTAATGATGGGAGCCAAATTTGTATGTTTTGTACACTCACTACAAAAGACTTATAGGGCAATTCATTTACACAGATTAGTCATTTGTGTAATTATTTAATCAAATTAGTCATATTATAAGAAAAGGTAAGTTGTTTGCCTTTGACAATAGTGGAACACAATTATTAGATTTATCTTAGAAACAAATAAAAGCATTGTTACATGTGCATGATACATGAAATGACATCTGTCTGTGAATATGCAGGATGTGTTTGTGGTAAGTTTTGTTCTCGGAACAGAAATGGTGCCACACTATGCAGACCAAATGTAGTTGTAACATTAAATATTAACATCTGCATTTTTTTGCCTTTGTTCTGATAATAATTGTTTTGTCATTTTACTATAGATTTTCCGGTTGTGCTTTCTCTTTATGTAATTTGTGCCATAAAAGTTATGCTTTCATAAACATAGACTTCTGCACTCCTCTACAAAAATTGCCTAACCACCAGGACCATATGCATTGAGCTACAATGTATTTTAAAAGCAACTAGCAAGACACATTAAAGAAAAACATTAGAGGCCGCGCTCTGCGAGTTCTTTAATACGAGTTCTTAGATATGTCCTGTGTTCACAGAAACAAACAACAATTCAGAGCGATCTTTGACTTTGGCTCTGATGCCTGCTGTCTCTCTCAAGTGGAAGCACTGCACCCCCTAAAGGTCAGAAAATGAACTGCACACAGGCACTCTCCTCCAACAGCGTAAGCTTAATGTAAGCAGCCCCACCTCTCCATTTCATCCTTGTCGAAACTCTGGGTTACTTTCTCATTTTGCTACAACTAAGTCTTCTTTTAGCTCTTATGATTCATTTTCTCATGGCTTGGCTGATTTGAAGTTGCTCGCTCAGAGGAAGTGAGCAGTCAATCAATGCCACAAAAATAGCAAAACTCCATTAGCAGCCGGTAACAGTAGATGTGTCTTTGCGCAAGGGGCTCCAACGTGGCGACTTTTAGTCTTTGCGCAGTCTGTCTGCCCCTCTCTCTTACTTTATCATATTTTTCCCCTTTTCAGGTCTGACCATTTCATATCTCACAGATTGCACCCCTTCCTACCTGATTTCGCCTTCTCAAGTACACTCACCTTTCCAGACGTTGTGCATTCTCTTTCCTCTCCATACCTCTGTCACTCCTTCATAGACATAAGGGTGTCACTTACCGCACTTCCCCTACCCTTACTGTACCACTTCCCGTCAGTCCCTCGCTGTTTAAAAGGCGTCTTTGCCTCTAAAGTCTGTGGCACTGACCGCCCCCCTTTCCACTCCCTCATCCTTTGTTTTGATGAAATCCAATACCACAAAGCATCTTTTGTTTTACAAGAGGGGACGAAAAGGGTTTTCAGAGGAAAGCGATAGAGTCTGAGAGCACCCTGGGTTCCACACCTGGCATACATGCCTCTCCTTCAACCGTGGATTATTACAAGGAACATCTGCTCCGGGGTCGCCGATCATCGTCAGCTGGCACCACTAGATACGACACGTGGGCTTCCTCCAGCTCCATGTGAAGTGTTTGATGTACTAACCCCGTGCATTCTATTCATCCCAGTTCGGACGCTAGGCCTGGCATTTGGCCACCGTCTGACTGCATAGACCAAGACCATAGATTTACTGTTAAAGCACAGAGATCCACACTACAGGGGCCAGTTGTTAAAACAGCTACATGTATTGTATTGTTACATCGCTAAATGTGAAATGCAAGATTGGAGATGAGAACTTTCCCATGTATGTAATTTGCTGTATTTGCTGTAAAAATTCAACAGACATACAGAGAGTTTAATGTGCACCTGGCACCAAACATCCAGCAGCCCCTCAAACCTTCATTGCCTGCACATGTGACATGGCTACAGAAAACACCTGTCCAAAAAGATTTGGGAACAGCTTTCCAAAAACCATTACTGAGAGGAGAGCTTTGAAATATTATAGGTAAAAACCACTGAATTTTTTATTTTTTTCAAAAATGAAGCTCTTCTTGCTGATCTCATACATTCAAAGTTTTTTTTTAAATTATTAGTTTATAGTGTAAATTCTGATTACAAACTACAAATTACAAACTACATTCGAAAGTGTTATAAAAGGCCAGTTAAAGCTTTAAAGTTTCTATTCAAGGACTTGCTAAAATAAACAGCCTACAGTTACACCAATAAACTTATTAACACTACTAATATTATTTATATCATATATAATTAAGTATTATAATCTTTATAAAATTATACATTTACTGAATTTTAATATTAAAAATTAATACATTTATAAACATTAGTGTCTTTTATCACTGCTTACAGTGACATTGCAATTGTTTTGCTGATATCAAGCTAATTAAAATTCAGAAATAGATAATACAGAGCATTGATTCTCACAAATGCTGCAAGTCGAGGATATGAAAACTAAGGGGTTAGGAAAAGGTCATCAATCTCAGACTGTGTGATGCTTCTGTCTGGACATCTCAATCCCTGTACCACCCTTTTTTTCTGAGTCGCTGCACCACATGTTGTCACTCTTCAAAACCAGACCTAATCTCTGTTCAGAGCAGGGCCCCCTTTTCCCAGTGCTCTCTCTCTATCTCTCTCACTCTATCTCTCTCACCTGCTGGGGCACGAGAGATTATGGCATGCTGTATTGCTGTGTCAGGTGCTATTAGGCTGTGTGGGGTGGCGGCTCCATCACTCTGAAGCTTGTGTCCACTTCAGGGCAGATGAGGGCCAATTGCTTACACTCAGTGCAGTGACAGAGCAGCAGGTGATTGGCAGCAACATGGTCCTGTCTGGGATTGAAGGGTAACAACTCTGCAGAGGTTTCATCCCAGCAGCCTGCAGTGAAGCATTGCACACACGTACACACATGCACACACACACCATACGCACACACACACGCGCACACACGTACATGTACACAAAATAATGCTTAACAATGATCTAAAAATATTTAAGATGTCTTTTATAAAGCTTAAATAACATCTTAATAATAAAATCTTAAATAGCAAATGTTTGTTTTATTAATCTATTTGTGCATGCTTAAATTCTACAACCTAATTTATTAATTTATACCTTATTTATAATTATACAGCTTGTAGCTAGGCAAGTTAAACAATGTACAAAATAGTCTCCATGTTATACACTCAATCTGAAACATTGTGTTTGCAGAGGCTGCATTTGTGGAACATAATTCAACTAATCAATTCAATTGATCGTCTTCAGGCGACTATTGATTGCTTATTTTCTAAAGCAATAATTCCTAGTAAACTCCTCATCAGTAACTCAAAATGCATATGACATTTTAAATTTTCCTCATTACTTTATACAAATTAATTTTAGTATGGGCTAGTGATTAAAATGACTCAGTTAAAACGATTGGTAATAATATTAGTCTGCTTAACATCACAGATCAATGGACCAATAATGTAAACACAGTTCAAATGAAATGAACCCTCCAACAGTGCATGACTGTATACATGATCAAACATGACTTCATACAGCTTGTCTTACCCGAAGAAGCCTCAAATAACAAATATAAATGTTGCATATGTGAGAAATGCAGCCAGGGCTTGCATTGAATTAGCGTATCACCTTCCATCTCAGCAGCTCTGCCTTTGAGAGAGAATGTGTTGGAGTCTGTGTTAAGATGTACTGATACTACATCACAGAATAATTCTGTTAAAATAATGATCTTTCTTTGGGCTATGGGCCCTCAGGAACTGTTCTGCACTGATAGCTACACTCATAAAGCCTTCATTTTTACAATTGGATATTGGAGAAGTGATTTTTCCTCCACCATGACAGGTTCAGCTCTGTTTGAGATTGTGCACTTTACAGAGCTTACATTGTTTGGTGCTCATAACTCTATTATGTTTAAAGAACACACAGTGTTATCATGAGGTACAGGGGAGGCAATGGTCGTAGCCCTATGGAAAGATGAGATGGTTTGCTTGTTTGCTTGCCCGGCCTCACAACATATAAAACCCTGTCAAAACATTATTGCAGTTACTTGTAATATTTTAACATAGCTCATTTAGTAAAGCTAATATAAAAAATATTTGTACTGACAGTATTGTAATCAAATATACACCTTTTAATTAACCTTTTGAAAAATCTTTAACATTTCATTTATGGCTAGCCAAGCCATATTTGAGGCTCTTTGAATGCCACTTAGCAATGATCTAATGACACCAAACACATAGAATAATTGCATTTCTAATAAAATCCTGTCTGTGAACAATTGTGTCGATTTTATAAGTTGACTACTTATAAGAGGATTATAAGCAGAGAAAGTTCAGACACTTAATCAGTTAAGGATATATAGTATACAGACCATAGATTCCTCCAAACTGAATGAGCAATGTTAATATCAATAAAATATTAAACTTAAATATTAAACTTACCCTATTTCAGGTATTGACTGTTAAAGGTACAATATGTATACTTTATATGGATATTGATATGGATAGATATACAATCTGAGCCCAGGCTGAGCCAGAAAGCCTTTCTCTTTGGAGTTTGCATGTTCTCCCTGTGCCAACGTGGTACTCTAGTTTCCCCCACAGTCCAAAGACATGCAGGTTAGGTAAACTGGATATAACAAAATTGCCCTTAGCTGTGCAAATGTGTGAATGCGTGTGTTTGCCCTGCAATAGACTGACCGTGTATTCAGGGTGTACTCCACCTATGGCGCAAGATGCTGGGATAGGCTCCAGCTGACCCTGAAGCGGGACAAATGGATTTGGAGAATTAATAGATCTACATATTGTGCCTTTAACTTGGCTTAAGTCACATACAAATTTTCGCTAAATTTAATCAACTACACGCTCTAACTGCTCTAACTTGTTATCTGCCCTGTAAACAAGGGCCCTGTTTGGTTGAAATTTCCTGTTATTGTTTATTACAGAAGCAAAGTTTGGGGTGGCTGGCTAGAATAATAACTAATATTTGAGATCAGGGCGTTACATACAAATGATTCCAGTGGCATGTTTATGAATATCACCATCACATCCATCACAAGTCCAGTATTTCACAAGCCCTGTCAACAGCACTTAAAAAAGACTGCTGCCCCAGCTAAATGAAAGCATGCTTATTTCTCTTTTGGACTAAGTTTGACTCAAGATCAACACTACGACCTCATCTGTACTCCAGTAGCTCTTTCCTGGTTGGCTAGTCAGGGAGAAAACCACTCAAGGAAGCTGCGATCACTCTATGGCTCAGGGGCTAAAACTATTTGAAGCCTTGCATTTAGCTGCTGGTTAGCACAGGGCTTCTTATTTGGTTTAATGGGTGGCAGTAAGAGGCAGGTGATGATTTAAAAATGAAGAAACTTGAAACAAGAACAGGAAAGACTTGGACGGGAATCGTGGGGAAAGTGCCAGGGTGCTTACTGGAGCTCCAGCCAGAGAGCCGGGGCACATTAGCACAGGCTGTAGCATCTGGGAGGCGAGCGTCTCTCTCTTCACTGCAGGCCCATATGGAGTAGTCCGGATGCTGAGCACTAATTAATTTGAGTGCAGAAGATTCTCCCAACAAAGATATTAAGGCCACCAGTTCCCCTTTCACACCCAGACCTCCTGCCTTAAGGTTTCTCTCTGTTAGAATATGTGATTTGCTCAAACATTTTAACAGGATAAATTAGAGAAATGTTGCGCCATTCGTTTAATTTCATAATAATCACAGCTAAAGGACATAATAAAAAAAAAATTAAATTGTGAAGTATTTAATTTACTGAGCAATTGAAAAAAAGGCATGTTATATAATTTGTAATACATACTGTAACACTGACAAATAATCTCATCACAAACTCTTAGTATACAGGATAATAAAATAAAGACAGATAAAATAAAGTTTATAACACTAAATACTACCTTAAAACATGAAATACAGTTAGAGCAAAGTGACATACTGGTTATCATATCTGTTTCTGATATCTGATGAGATTCTAGTAACCCAAATATGACAACTTGTGTAGCAAAAGGAGGTTTGAAACCCCAATATCCCTGTAAACTATAACTCGACTCCTGTGATGTTCAGCGGATGGCCTCTTTTTAAACACCATCTGCCTTACTAGTCAATGTTTGTCCCTTAACTTTAAATTCCATCTAATGACATGGGACTTAATTTAAAAATCAGTCAGACACAGATGAAAGGAATATAGTAATTAACACAGACTGATTAATGTTTGTCAGTATCTGAGTTTTTAGAGAATGAAAAAAACATCAGCCTCTGGAGATGATAAAAACAGAGAATGTCACATGTATCATATTTAAGAGGACTTTCATTAATAGGAATGTTGTGTTAATGATGACTTATACATGGCTTGAAGTTGGTAATACATCATAGGAACAGGTTGAATATAAACATCTTGAGGCATCAGGGGAGAAAGCCCTCTCCATTTCTTAAGTACACAAAATAAATGCTTGATCTTGTTTGTACTGTTGTTTGTTTCATAAGCATATTGAGTAAAGCAAAAAACTCTACTCAGTCAAGTCAGTGGCATTTTAAAAGTGTTTTCAATAAAGAGAACGAGCCTCTAAAATCAATGAATCGGGCAAATGACTGACTGCTGCTGTTATTTAGAAGAAGACTTATTGCTTCACTAGATGAAATGCATATTCAGAAATCATTTTTAATTATTTGAAATGCTGATCAATTATTAGTAATCATATTATCCAGAGGTTTCTTAATCAGCGTAACACACGTTTTGTCTGATTTAAATTAATAAGGAATATTCAGTGCTATGTACATATTTTTTTATATTTTATCACAAATGTACATTGTTAGGATGATTTATAGTCCTAATATTTGTTTTTAAATGTTAATATGAAAGGCCCATACATTGATAGTTGTGTTTGTTAAGAAAATGCCACTTTGGCTTGGTGGATAATGTGAGTGATTGTGAGTCATGCAGGTCTTATGCTGTTATTTATGTAAATTTATTTTATATGATTATATTTATGTATAATCATAAATACTACAGATCCTGTAACAGGTCAGAATTACGTTTTACTGAATTTTTACTTTTTACAGAATTACTTTACACTGCCTTCAGTGGTTCATTTTAGATAGTTCTGCATTGTGAGAAATACATTTTGTAAGTATGCTTAAAAATCATAAAAAAATTATTAGCAGAAATAACAACATACTTCTCTGCTTAGAGAAATCAACTACCCTAATAAAGATTTAATTGTGTAATGTAAATAAGGATCATCGCAATATAGTGATCACATAGATGCATTATTCCCAACATCTTTCTGAATTTTCATACATCTATGCCAAAAATATGGACTTTATATAGACTAAATAGACCTTCAGTATAGCAGCCTATAATGAACATAGCCTGTTATAGCATGTTTGGTTATGTGTCTAAATGACAGGTCTCAGGTGATTGACAGACAGGAAACCACCGAATATATTAGGGTGACAGTTTCCAAAATATCTGTCAGATTTACTTTCCCCCTCTTTAAAGAACAGAAGGGCTTTAATCTGGTGAAGAGTAAACGCTTATGAGCATTTATGAAGCCAGACTTCTGCCTTTGTGCTCTCGTTCTCTCTTTCCTTTTGGATTTTAGTGAGGTGAGAGGTCCCAAATCCCTCTCTGGATGGCTTGATCTCCTCAGACCCATTAGAGCAGGCGGAGGGTTAAGCTGAACTCATATGAATTGTAATTAATGCCGGGTTTTCTCCTTCCTCTAGTTCGAGAAAAAAAGAGAAAGTCTGCAGCAGAGCGCGTGTGAATCACAGCCAGCTCGGAGAACAGCTTTAGCCTCTTAAACGCCCCACAACTCACCGAGAGGAAATGGAAAGAACGATCATCCCGGTGAGGGAATAACGTTCCATTGAGAATCCTCAGGAAGTTTCTGTCTCTGATTCACCTTCCATAATGGCCTCATTACTTTTGTGTTTTGCTACTGGAACCTGATGGTGCCAGTTGGATCTATTCAGCACCTTTCTAAAACAATGTTGGAAAAAGCATTTGCTAAAAACATTTGCAAAACATTTGCTTAATAAACGATGTTTCCTTGGTTTTCTATTTGATAGGATAGGATAAATAATTTGCTGTGTTTTGACTCTTTCAGTCAGAAATTTAATTCAACTGACTATAAAAATTCACTGTGGTAACCATATTTTATGCCAGAATCCCAGTTATTGTTCTTATCTGATCATATTGTTTAATTGTTACTACATCATATTAACAAAGGTTACAGTGAGTAAATAACTCAATTGTTTGGTCCACTGTCGTTTTAGTCATGAGCTCTAATCAGCTCTTTCTCTCTCTTTTGCCTACATAGGCATCTTTTAAGATAGCTCAGCTAAGACAAGACAACTCATTAACTTATATTTTTTATTTATATTTTGTCTACCATCTTGACTTTTTCTCAGCTTGTTGCAATGCATTCTGGGATAGCATTTTGAATGTGATGATGCTGTAATGCACAGAAAATGCTGCCTCTGTAGGCTGCTGACAAATACATCAAATATAAAGAATACACAATTTTTACCATGCATAGAATACACATAATAAACAGCATTGTTATTTAATAATATACACATTATACACAGTACGCAGAATTCTACATTGTGTACAATGTACAAAATGTACAGTTTTAGAGGGAGTGCATTTGCTAAATGCTTACACTAAGTATATGCAATGGACACACACATACACACATGTATGTTGTAATGTACATATATATGTTGTAACTGGTTACAGTGCTTTGGGTACAGTGGTAAGTTCTTTTGGGGCATGATCTAATGTGCCTTGGCAGTGTGTGTAAGGTAGAAAAGTTTACTTTGACAACATTCATATGCGAGACGACCTGCTAACATATTTGGAAGCTGATTTTCTGCAGTTGTTTGGTGGATAAGGTTCGTTTCAGACAGTTTGGCTGAGTGCTCCACTCTAAACCTGTTTCCAGCATGGTGGCTCCACTTGACCCCTCTCATCCTCTTAATGGCTGCTACCATTCTGACCTCTTGTCTGTTAGCTCTGACAGATTATATGCATTTACCCTGTGAGCAGAGACGGCGGTTCTCCTGTTTATTTTAACATTGCCTCATAAAGAATAAATCACCTGTTTTAAAAGACCCCAAGTTCACTACTGTTGTTTCAGCATGGAAACCAGTGAAAGTTGGCTATATATAGAAGTAGTTAATTTTTACATTAGCTTTTTATGGATTTTTGTTCTTCTAACATGCCTGATGGTGAGAGAGGCCAGAGAGCAGGGGAGCCGTTATCCACAAGGGCTCATAAAGCGGTTATAGCTGCTATCTTTAACATGCTGGGGACAACCTGGGTCTTAAACAAACTAAGTACTGCGCTGGAGAAATGATTAGCTACAATTTACAACCTCCACCCAAAGGAGCAGTTTTGTCTTTCTCTCCAAAATCCTATTCCACTAACATGTGAAGTGTTGAGGTGGATCACGAGTGAGTTTCTGAGAAAACGTTTAACTTTTAGCAGTTAAAATTCTCCCACAGGTTAAGAGTAGATCGCTTTATTTACCTGTGCATCTTATTTTAAGCTAGATTCAGGTAGTTATTCAACTGGAACCGCTTTTACAGCAAGACATCTGACAAATAGCACAGAGTTACAAATACCCCATAAGTGAGCCACTCGGTCTGCCTGCAGCTGAACTGAAGCTCAGACTGTGCTGGGTAATGGATTATCTCTCCCAGACATTAGGTTTGGACTTGATGAAAACAGGTTTTCAAGTCAAGGAATAAGTCAGGCGGACGTTTATTTACACAGTCTTAACTGTTCATTTGATAAGTAAATGAGTTACATGCTTATGTAAGTGATCTACCCCAGCTGCTAGAAAATAGCAAGTATGAATGTATGTGATGCCTCATGCCACTTGGCCCACACTTACATGTACAAACGACTGTAAAAACACGTGTCTCCTCAAGAACTGAGCATGCATACAAAAAACATTTTTTGAATGACTGTAACAGGTAAATAAAATGGGACACACTTTATTTTGGGTGTCTTTAAATAGTGTGTACTCACATAAGACAAAAGCACTTGATACCTTGTACTTTCTGTGCACATTCATGTTTATGGGAGGTCTAGGATTAGGGTGTGTTTAGGGATGTGGTTAAGAGTGTAATTACATGCAGATACTTTAAATTTAAGTACAATATAACATATGTACACAATATAACACAAATGTACAAAATATGTGTGTGTGTGTTTGTGTGTGTGTGTGTGTGTGTGTGTAA
>JAZGTK010015985.1:0-12945 GCA_036877625.1 Ambastaia sidthimunki
CAGTTACCTGCATGATTTTTGTTATGCCATGCCTATTTTTCATAATCCAATCAAGTTTTTCATGGGTAAAATTAAGTCCCACCCAGTATTTTTTCTCAAATGACCTGGTTGAAAAGATGTCGGATTATAGAAGTGAAACGGATGGCAAATGACGTTCAGTTTCTCCCCTGCCAGCCAATAAAAGCCAGTGGTTTTTCTTGGACATGATTGGCTGCCACGAAACTTGGCCAGTTAGATTTTGAGTTGGTAGGAGAACAAGACACTTACAGGAGTTTGGCATCTGTGTTTGGCATGAATCATGGCAGGATAAATTGAAGCTGATGAACAAGGATTATTTTAATGCCATTATGGTAATTTTTTCAAAAGAGTGGCATTATATTCTTTTGCTCATTTTTTTCTTGCATTGAGGGCCCTGTGCAAAATGATGAAGGGGAGATTCTACACAAACCCCGTTTTATTTAACACAGAAAAGCTCTGAACACAGTTGAGCCTCTACAAATCCATTACAGCTCATTTGTCTGTGATCAGCAGAACAGTTGATCTAACACAGTTTAACACCAAAACACAGGAAACGTAATGTTCTCCTGTCTGAATGCCTTTTCAGGACATGTTCTTGATTTCATTCAGCGCTCCTCCTGATTTTCTGTCTGGTTTCTAGTTTGTAGTCGTCCTTTTCAGCAACAGGAAAGAATTAAATCGTTTATTCACATCAGATATTTGATGTGATTTTATTCACTGTTTGTTGGAGGGAACGTGATGTACCAGCTTTTCTTTGGCATATTTTTACAGTGTAGTAAAATGGGGTGCGCAGTAAAAGCATATATATGTATGTGTATGTCTCTCTCTCTCTCTCTCTTTATATCTATCATATACTTTAAAAATAATATATATAATGTAAATATAAGGTTAACATACAGTATATGTATGTCAACCAT
This sequence comes from Ambastaia sidthimunki, assembly GCA_036877625.1. Taxonomy (NCBI): domain Eukaryota; kingdom Metazoa; phylum Chordata; class Actinopteri; order Cypriniformes; family Botiidae; genus Ambastaia; species Ambastaia sidthimunki. Next base: position 936 of record JAZGTK010015985.1, read on the forward strand.
TCAGGATGAACCCAAGTGTGTTCAAGAAGCGATTGCCACGGCAACTGAATGACACCTTGACAACCTTTGTAGCAAGAGCCTCTGCAAATAGTCGACATTCCCGTGGGAGGACAGGCTGGAGGCACTGAGGAGCCAAATCTGAGAGTCACTTTTCAACCTGCATTCCAGTTCGTTTGTGGCCCTAAAATTGGAATAAAACAAATGTTCAAAAATTCAAAAATCATTATGGGCACTTTTAGGAGATTGGGGGACAGCTGAGATAAATTATGTATAAACTTACAAACTACTTTCCAGTTGTATTGATAGGTTATGTACTTCCCTCAGGGCTAAATAACAGAAAGTTCTGTGACCAAAGATTTGCTACTATATATATATGCATGTTCTCGAGTTTGTTCGTTTAGAATAAGTCTAGATTTGGCATAAAATTGGCCTAGAAAGTTACAGATCTGTCCTTGAATATGCATTATGCCGTCAAGAATGTCTTCCTCTAAACTTTCTCCAGCTATCCACTCTTTAAGACACACAACCGGACGAAGCCTTATGAAATCATGCCTTCGTAATGAAAGAACATTTCAGCCCTGCCATAAATGGACCTCATTTGGCAGTGATATTTGAGATCCAACTTTTTTTATTATGCTGGTTGGAAGTCTCTTCATATCCTGATAGCAATCACTAAATAAAGAATATAATCACTGAATTCAGTCCATACACAATGATAAGACGTCCTGCTTGTGTATTAAATTATGCATTCATGTGTTAGAGGAGAGGTGGCTTTGCAGAGCTGTTTGGAACTGGAAAATCTCATCACAATCGATGTTTTTCGTTGGTAAGTTGTCAGTTTGCTAATGTTGCATTTCAGATGTCTTTTTGCATTACAGACTAAATCTTTTTATTTAGGAATATGTCTGTTTGCTTTCCTTGGATGCCTCCAAATGAAGGGAATCCTGCCTCTTGATTAGTGTCTTCCTGTAGCGTCTCATCATAGCAGAACTGTGAGAAGCCACGATTACTTGATCACCTCAATGAAAATGATGAAGCCACTCTGTGTTTGTACTCTTTCAGTGAGGCATTACGTCCAGTTGACTGTATAGTTGCCTGGTTACATATGAACTGGCATGAGCGATGGTGCCAGGACTTCACCAGAGCATATGAAGGAAACATTGGCTCAGTGGGACCAATCTGGCAGTTAGTCCCCTTTTTGCCTGGACCTCTGGGCTACTCTTTCCATCGTCTCCAAGCCAACAATTTGCATTTTTGAGAAATCCCATAATTAGGAGGGCTTTTGCGGTATTGTTCACTTGAATTGTGTTAAGGCAACACTAGAAAACAAGTGAGCAAATAATGTTAAGATATTAGCCAAGCGAGGGTGTTTAAAGTGTTTTATTAATATATTTAGTGTAGTTAATAGTTTACCTGTGCCAGATTTGCAGTCTTTAAGGGTGTGATTAGCCAGCAGCATTCTGTCGTAAAGTGCACTGTGCAGTTGTTTTGGTTGTTAAAGGTGTGCAGTTTTCTTTAGATGTTAAACTAGTTAAATGTAACAATCCCAGTTTAATGTGCAGAGACAGTTACGTTTATAAGTTCACCATTTGTAGGTTGATTTTGCTGAACAATGTAAACACTGTAGTGCTTTTAAACATTGTGTTTTTTGTGTTTGCAAATGTTTGCTAAATATGAAAAAAAAACACTTTTGTGACTTTGTTTAGTGCCACTGTAGCTGCAGATATGACACACAGCATCTTCAAATATAGACTTCAAAAGTTTAGTTATTGAGGTACGTATTAAATCATGACGTTACAAAAATACAGTGATAATACTGCAGTATTATTAAAAGCAGTCTTCTCGTCAATTCATGAAAGATGTTACACAAAATTTTGAACCATGCAATTATTTTCTGTATATCAGACTGTTTGTGTTTTTAAAAGCACGAGTCTAAATTCCAGAGTTGCGGAATGTGTGTCAGAGTAGCAGAATCTCATAAGACTCTGGTTATCTGAGGCTTAACGGCGTGTCTGGAAGCTGTGGTCCACATTAGCAGCTTTGGCTGAGCTCTGAGGAACAGAACAATGCTGCCCAGTGTCTGACGCTGCAGGCGTGATCCGTAGGCCATCAAAAGGGGAAGCACGTGAATTTGGCAAAGACATTAAGCATTTAATGAGTCTAAAAATAGTTTCTGTATTCCCAACATCAACACCCGGAGGTTGCCATGACAACAGCAGTTGAAGCGTTTGTCCTTCAGCTGCGTGATTGCTGGCAGACTGATGGTTGTCGGGTGACGGTGAGCAGATGATGAGACGAATGGCGTTCTCAGTCACCTGCAGGCCAGTGATGCCAGTGAACTGGGAAGGTTTTGGTTTAACAGCAGATGTAAAAATGTAAAAAAAATTATTTGATGTATACAACGGTGAAAAAGTTCTACTAACATTACTGCAAGAACATATTTTGATAAGAGAATTTTTAGAGAACGTTACCCAGCGTTCTAAGACCTTCCCTGTTATTTTGGGAGCTCCAGTTAAGCGCTGACATTAGGCAGAACATTTATCTGGCTACGTGTTAAATGAAAAATGAGTGGCTATATCTGTTTCTTATAACTTTCTGTTTATATACGATTGATTATACCATACTGTGGTTTTTCATGTCCTGCGCAATTGGTCGCCGTATTTCTTATAAGAACTGTGTATGATTGTTTTCCTTATGGCTATTTATAGCACCACTCATGTTTGTTCGAGAACTCGATTCAAGTGTCTCCTAACCTGGAATGTTGGGACACTGCAGAGCTCTCAATCCGATGGATTATATCAGAGTATGAGGATATTGAAGACAGGAAGTGGAAACAGCTGTTGAGTGACGGGCACGGTTGACATTTGACACATTGTTCCTGAAGTGGACAGTTTAAAACGAGGGGAGATTGACAGACAGGGTCCGTGTGTGCTGGAGAATGACAGCTTTGGGATTCATGATGTTTCGTTTAGAGAATCCCACACTCCAGAATGGAGGCCATATGCATTTGTGGCCAATGAGAAAAAGTCCATCTGCTGTGTTTTAGATTTGGAGATGCACTTAATTAACACTAGCTTTCTTGTTTGGCGTGAAAACGTTATTTTCTGCTGCTTTATTTTGTTATAGTTCACTGTGAGAAGTCGTTCTAAGGGGAACCAAATAAAGATGGATTGGGACTGAATCTCCAGTTTACTTGAGAGATAGATAGACAATTTATTCAGTTTGTTCCTGTTTTCACTGGGGGATTTTGTCTTTTCTATTCTGAGCGAACAATCAAAATCTTATTATGTTCCACAATCTTCCATTGTATGAGGTCAGAGACATTTGTCGTTGGTTCCCAGCAGTGTTGGGGAGTAACTAACTCGGAGTAGAGAACTGGACTACATTTTTTTTTAATGTAGGGGTGGAAATCATAAGGGATCTGGCAACACAACATTACGTGATATTTGGGTATATTGTGGTGTATTTATGCTTATTCAAAGCTGTTATATGTTGGTGTTGTTTGCTCATGTAAATAAGCTTTAAGTATCATGGGTTTGGACCGTGTTCTGTGTGTTACTGGGCCTTTGAAACTGACAAAGCCTGTTCCAGCTGACTGGACCATCAGATGGGCACGGTCAAATTTACACTTTAGTGGAGGCGTCATAAAAGCTGTTTAGCACAAAATGTAATATGTCTGGCCAGCCTAGGTCCCTTTTGAACTGGTAATACACACAGTTTGCTGTTAGTTTGGCCCAGATGGAATTTGGCAACTTTTTGTCTTGACTTTGGAAGAAAATTAACACCTTCTTTCACCCTAGAATTGTTTTGATTTGAGAATATTTATTCAAGTTTGCATTTGTAAGTTTCCAACTCTCGTTTAATTAGAAAGTTTTATGCTGACTCATTCTATCTGTCAAACATCATTACTAAACACCATCTTGGCCAAATTCAGTCTTAAAAGACGTGTTTCATTAGAGCAGTGCTTACAAATACCATCACAATCTTAAAAAAAAAATGATCCTGCCTGTACTTAAGGCCATTACCAGTTTGTCTACATAAAAGCTCAACTTGATTTGTTGATACAGTGTTTAAGTGCTTTCATGACCTAGCAAATATTTTGTCTTTTTAAATTTAGCACTGTGTCTTTGGTTAATAAATGCATTTTTATACATGCCACTCAGCTCTGTGTGTTTTTCTCATTAGGCTCTTTTTAGCTTTTGCAATACACTCGAGTCTGTATGTTTTTTACAAGAAATAATTCTGGCTGTAGCATCCGCATCATCATTTTTATACTGCAAAGTCACAGTGAAGTGGAAATGTTCTGTCAGAAGTCCATTAACTCAAGGACTGTGGAATGTATGAGTACAAGGCCTTTGAAAGCAGCTTTATGAATGTATGTTGTATATAATTGGAATTGGTGAAGGCTGTGCTGATGTGGGTCTTAAGCTTGTAGACATTTATCACAAGACCAAGACCAACAGACCATGAAAAATAACCAAGAATTACAAATGTGCTATGTGTAAATGTAGCGTGCAAATGTGTATAAAAGATTTTCAGTTTTTTATTTGAGAGTTGATGTAAAGGTTTGCGTATAAGGTATATTGAGATTTCCATATGAACACAAATATTTCTCCTTAAATTCTCAAAAGTATTCAGGCTATGCTATCCATGTTTGTTTCTGAGCACAATCCTCTCTCTGTCTGTATGTTAACTGTCTCATTTGTTTCTGTTTTTCAGAGTCGATACTTAAGCAAAGCATAAATGAGAACTCACTTATGTTTTATGAGCTATATTAAAAAAAAGTCTTTTGAGCAATAATTTTTTCCTCTGGGTATCATCTGTCATGTCCCTCCATGTGCATCTAAACACCGAAGTTCTCAGCTGCTACCCAGCTAACGGGAAACGTTCTCACAATGTTGGCTAATGTAATGAGTCGCTGCGAAAGTTCTCTCAAAGAAAGTTATTGCAGTAATGTTAGTAAACCATTTTTAATGTTATACATGCAAAAAAATATTTTTAAGTTGTTTTAATATTTGTGACTTAATGGAAATGTTTTAAAACTTAAAATTGTTAACATCTAAAGTGGAAAAGGAGATTTTAAAACGGTTAAGTCACATAGATGTTCTTGTGAGATCTTGTGCTTGTAGAACCAACGGTGGAAAATTTCCAAGAACTAGATCAGCCACATTTAAATGTTCTTCTGCCTGCGGAGTCGCTAGTTTGGAAGTGTTCTTGTTGTTGTTCTTATTTTGAGAACATTGCTCGGTTGATGTGTGACATGTGAGTCTTTTAATGTAGATGAGCCTCAGAAGACCTGCATTGTGAAGCTGTTTGGATATGTATCTCCAAGCATGTCATGTGTTGTAACCACAAAAAGGCCGTTCTGTTTTCAGTGCATCTTCAAGGGGGCTTTTAAAATGCGACACGAATGACGCATTGTTGACGCAAGACGGCGCACGTTAAATTTGCAAATAACTTTGTAGATGATTGTAAACAACATTCACCCTTCCCGTAATGAGGAGTCATTTGAATAATGCTAATCATCACAAGGGTTATGACGTTCATTAGGGCCTCGCATTTACCAAAGTTTAATTGCATGATCGCAGTTGCCGTTTCCTAGCAACAGCTTGTTCCAAAGGCCTTACGACACGGAGAGTTGTATTCCCTTGCGGAAGGCTGTCATCTTGGGGGTAATCCTGGGTTTTCCAGCTGAAGTCTGAAGAGAGATTCACGCTAATGTGGGTGAGCTGATGAAATCAACACTGATGGAATGTTGCGCATGTCCGCCTGACGTGGAGGAATGGAGTTATGGGTGCACAGCTGGATCAGGGATTCCATCCCAGAGCCTCAAATGTCTTAGGCCTGATTCATGCCAACAGGGAAAGAGACGGAATGCCACCAGATGTGACCAATAGTACAGGAATCATCAGTGCTCTTTATTTGGATGAAGGATCTAAATTGGTTTTCTTTTGTATTGATTTAGACCGAAATCACTATTTTGTCAGAAGGTGTCTAAGTGGAAACTCTTTTACAAGACTTAGTAAACTAAACTTTAACCGTTAAAAGAATGTTTAACAATTTAAACAATTGGACGTACTTACTGTGTGCAGTTTGAGTCATCACTATTTTTGGCAGGGATGAAGACGGCCTGAAGATACAAATTTAATATCTTTCTTACAGTATGGCTGAACAGCTTTGCATCAATTCGTAATCCCAACAGACATGTTTATGTATGAAACCATTAAACAGTCACTATAGCGAGCGAATACATTCACTAAAAGCATCTTTTCCATGTTGTTGTCTTTGCTTCTCTATTAGAGCAAGAAACATTCCCAATGGCTCTGATTTAATCTTCTGAAGGACACATCTTCAGAAATCCTCCAGCTCGGACAGGAGTAACAGAAGTTTACTGTATGAAAGATTTTAAAGGATATTATAAGCAAGTGAGCTAGATTAACTGTATTTTGGCATCTGATGTTGAGTTTATTTCTCTTTTGGGATAATTAGTTTTTTTATCGTTAAATATAATGTATACCGAAACATTATTCTTAAGTTTAGCAGCATGTTTTAAAGAGTTACAGAATTTTGAATGATGTTTTTGTAACCAAGCAATAATGTTAATACAACAGCTTCAAGAATTTATACTTTGAGTGTTCCCAGAACAGGCAAGGTTTTGATGTGTTCTGACACCTCACAAGTGGTCTATTTTTATAACTGTTGTATATAATTATAATGTGTTGGATGTGCCACAATGTTTTGTCTGCACGGTGAGGCATTCGTTGAGTGTCATACCTTCTTTGCTTAAAACATTCGTATCTTGCTTGCATCTAAAGGTGTGGAGGGAAATTGGATTTGAAGCTCACTGCTGACATCAAAGAGCCTCCAAAGCCCAGAGCCACATGTGGCCGGTGTTTGCACTGGCTATATTTGGAATATACGTACGCTTTATTTGTTTTGATGTGAAGGATGAAATATTGAAAATGCTTTCTCTTCAAAGGCTTGACTCAGAATGTGACATTTAGGAGCCTTTCAGACCGCGACCCATCACGGGTCGAACAAGTGTCGTGGTGTCGGTGTTACCACGAGAGCTTCTGAGAGGTCTCGGCATTGAAGGAGAAGTGTCCTTCAAAAAAAGGACATGAATGATTCTCAAGTGATTTGCCCATCTTTATCAATTTTTTATCGAAATGTCTTGATCTATATAAAGCACTCCTGGCAGAATCTCCTGCTGCTATCATGACCTTCACATCACGAGAGGTCAAGCAAGAGCTCCTGTGAAGATATTTCCTGACAGAACGAGAACCTGTGATGAAAGGGTGACAGATACTCTTTAGCAGGAAAACTTTGTATGTTAAAAGTAAAATGCTCATTTAATTTGATGTTATATACATCTATAAAATAGGTCCAAACACAAATCCAATATTTTGACACGTTACATGTATGCATTTGTCAGACACGTTTATCCAAAGTGACTTTAGACATTAGATGGGTATGTGTGTTCTGAAGCCCACAACCTTTGTGCTGATAACAAAATGCTCTACCAGTGAAGTTACTTGACTTACTTTTCTCCCGTTTATGTAAAAAAACTCAACTTGATCAAGTCTGCCATTTTGATAACAGGTAACATACAGGTTACTGTAACCTCTTCATTGTTTTGCTTAAACAGTGTTTTAGTAAAATGAGATTTCTCTTGATTGATTTAGATAGAGAACTGTCAGAATAAGCAGTGTGGGTGGGGACGGCTGGGGAAAAGGGGGGGGTCGCGTTTGAACAAATATTGACTTCTGGCACATTTAGCTCTGTGGGACTTTTATGGTACCGCCAGCAATCATTAATCTTTAGAAAATAATGTTTTGCTGTGCTTTGCTTGTTCCCTGGTTACAGTTCATGTCGTCTGAGGCAGTGGGATTCTGTAAACACAGGCAGACAGCACAGTCTTGCCTCTTCACGGCTGTGTTGTACAACAGAGACGACAGCTCTGTTTCATTGCTTGCATGATTGATGGCACTGTTGCATAGAGAATGAGTTGTGAGTTGGCTGTGTTTTATTGTGTGGGTTGCAGGTGGCAAATAAACACGTATTTTATTATGTCTATATTCATTAAATATTCACGAGGACCTTTTCCTGGTGCTGTAATGTGTTCACTGGAATATTTTGGTTTGGGGAAACATGCTGTGTTAGCGAGACGTATGCGCAGCCGTGCAAACGTAGATGTAAATGCATCGCAAGTTCTTAACCGGACGCAGCTTATTTGGAACACAGTGACACATGAAAGAAGTGCATTGACATTTTTTTTATAAAAGCACGTTGTAAACGCATAAAATAAATATTTAAAGTGATCCAACCAACCAATCAGATGTTGTTGATTATACCTTCCAAACTTGTTTTTCTTCTGTAAAAGGAGTTTTTTTTACAGCTGAGAGCTGCCGGTGTTTTCCATTAGGGACGTGGCTCAAGGTTCAGCTCAAATCTCAAACTTCATCATTAATGCTCACCTTGGTGGAGTAATGCAACATCCATTACACAGACTGTGTTCTTTGGAAGATGTTTTTTGCTAACATTCAATCACTCCATTGTCATGACATTGATGTGAGTAAACAGCATATACAATGATCTTCAGTGGAGTAAACTTTTAGCCTAGTGTTTGGTGCTCATACTGGTGGTCATAGATTCCACACTGACCTGAGATCACAAAGATTGTAGAATTAACAAGATGCTGCATTTCTGATAATATATGAATGGGGGAAAGTGCAATTTTTAATATGTCTGTTGTAGCAAAGAAAGTCCCGCCTTCCAGCAGAATTAACCAATCGTCAACCACTAAACATTGACAGTACTCTGAGGGAGGGGCTCCTACAGATTGTTCTGAGGTACTTATGCATATCTGAAGCTACCTGGAAAACTATTTTTTATAGCTTATTTTGAGCTTAAGAAACTTAAATTATGGTACAGTTGGTGTGGGAATTAATAGTTTGCTGGAAATATATTGCTTCATTGTGATCTCATCCAGTGATTTTTAGAAATATCTGTCTTCCCTCATTTAAGTAGACAGGACTTGATCTTGTATGACTGAAATAGCCGCCGGAGGCGTTTCAAAGATGGGCTCAGAGTGCACAGACTTGCTTAAAGGGATTTTGGCTCGCATTATGTCCACTGCTTGCGTGTGTTTTATTGTATGCGCTCTGTACAACAGCTGGCATGCAGGTGGATTCTGGCATGCAGGTGGGCTGCACAAATGTAACATAAATAGCTTCTGAAACTGGCACAGTGTGCATCTGTATTTAAAAAGCAGAGGAGTGGAAATCATCATAGCCTGCTGGGTTTGTTTATAGAGTTGGTTAGGACAAGAGATTGCTTTTATCAATTTCCGTTTTATTGCATCATTATTGCATCTTCAGTGTTAGTAGCCGGCAGCCTGGCCAAGAGAGAAGAATGGTTGAGAGAGCAAGATCTCTCCCAGCTAATAATTTTAGGTTGTAAGAACATTTCTCTAACACTTCCATTTAGCATCAAAAATGTTAGAAATGGTCTAGAAACGTTCAACATGTCCAGTGTTTTATTAACATTATTTCTTCGTTATTCAAAATGTATTTATTAGCTGGACTGTAATTCTAAAAAACAGCTGTTCCAACTTGCAGCTGGATGCTCTTGACAGGAAGTGAGTGATTGGCCCATCTTCCCCCAAATCTGTTTATTATGAACATGTCCTGCAAACGGAAAATGTGGAGACATCTGCCAAGGTGGCAAGTTCTTTATTTCCCATTGCAAATAGCATAATGTAAAACGCATGATGCATACATTAATCCACTTAAAACAAAAGACACCTGCCTTTCTCTCCTTTCACATAGCTGTCGGACCCCCGCATTCCTACAGCTGAGATAAAACACTGTTACGTGCCCCCTCCTGCTCGCTGATGGAGGGGCTTTTTCCAGCTTCCTAATAAGGTCATTGTGGAACGTGGAAGGGAATGTATTAATAGCGAAGGTTTTTGCACAGGAATATTTGCATTGTGGGCTGGAAGTCTTATCTGAAGCGTGTGTGTTTCTATGGCACTGATGGAACTGGAGTTAATGCAGTGGTCCAGAGCTCAACACAACACTGCAGACAGACACCCAACACAACACTGCAGCTGCTGTCCCAACATAATGTTACCGTCTGATATCACATTCAATCAGCAGAATTTAACTGGGCTGAAATGAAATGGCAGTTCTAGATTTCCATGTTACTGCGGTGGAGAGCAACATGTGTGAGAAATGGAGTTATAAATGTGTTTATTTGGAGATAAACACATTTGCAATCTACAAATAAACACATTTATAAAACTACAGTATCAGTGCTGCCACTAAATACGAAATGAGAAAGTCACAGTCACGTGACATTCTGCGTTCAGTCTCTGACTTTCTCATTTAGTATTTAGTGGCAGTGAGGAAACTGTAGTTTCCAACCCATACGCTGAAATTTGATGAAATTTGAACATCAGAACCCTGTTGCTCAGATTGAGCTCAGCTGTGGTGTGACTGAAACTTAGCTGATGAACTTGTTTTGAAAGGTTTAATGAAGTTTAAGAAAAGCTTTTCTGCATGATGTCTCATTTACTGGGTCGATTCCTCTGTCCAGGTGGCTTGTTTTTGCACAGACAGGCTGTAATTGTTATTGACTGCTTGTCTCTGCTCAGAGCAACCAACATTTCTGCATTTCTGATCATGACATTTGTCAACGTTCTTTAGAGTGTTTGTTTTCTTCGACGTGGATGATGTTTTTATGAAAACAAAGACAGAAGCGCTTTACTGCTCAGTTTTTAATGTCATTACTTTGGCCTCACACCTGTTCACACCAGGTGGCAAATGTGGGCTGCTAATATATGTTTTCTGAGACACAAAGTTGGGCTGCTCAAAGAGGAAAGTGACAGCTCAGAAAGTTGTATCATCCATAGAAAGACATTGTCTTATTTGGAGACATACTATTATTGTTTATTATTATTCTATAAATGTATTAATCTAATTGGTACCTGACACACAAACACAAAATACATTGACAATTTCTCTAAACCAGGAAGCAACAAAGGTTTTATTGGTTTAGTCTGAAGAACAATTATTGTTTTTGCACCATCCCAGGAACATGCTTCAGTAAGTTAAAATTACAATTTCATGTTAACTTTATAATACAAGAACTATTATGTAGAGCTATTATCGGGCCAATTCGGCTGCTAAGTTATCCTGCTTTCATACAGTACCATTCTACTGGTTATACTATTTCTATGGTAACACACACACTTAAGGCAAATAAAAAATCATATGACATATATTTCCTATTGGGCTGAAGAACCTGGTGCGACTGTGTTTTGGATCCTGAGGTCATGGAGGAGATCTGTCCACTAAAGTTCAGTGCAGGCAGAGATATTATGAACACGGGCCTTCTGCTCCTGATAGCGGTGTTTGGAAGGAACCCTGTTCCTGACCCAGCTCGTAGGAGAGAGAGAGGAGGGGTTTAACCCAGAGAAATTGAAATGCGTTGACACTGAACAGTGTCTGGTTCGACTGGCTAGTCTTTATCATACATCCTATTTTTAGGTCTGCAGACTTTCTGGATCTTCCGTTCTTCTACTGAAACCCAAAACCAGTGTTAATCTTTTAAAATTACTTACACAATTGTTCCCTTAAAAAGTGTTTTTTCATAAAGCGAAGCCAAAATGAAAATCACGTGTGACAGTTGTATTAAAAACATACTGACACAATACGATGTAGTTTTTCTGCATTAACAGTGAAACAATGTTGAAGTGGAAGAAAATAAAAAATAATTGATTTAGATATTCCAATTACACTGTATGTAAATGTATAGATTCTGTATAGAATATACAGTTGACATTGTAGCATGTTGTTCATGTTGTATTTTTCTTTCTTCTGCAGCTTGTGTCCAATGTGCTGATCTTCTCCTGCACTAATATAGTTGGTGTGTGCACACATTACCCAGCGGAAGGCTCACAGAGACAAGCTTTCCAGGAGACCAGAGAATGTATTCAAGCTCGACT
>JAZGTK010015986.1:0-12944 GCA_036877625.1 Ambastaia sidthimunki
ACACACACTCTCGCAGACCCACACACACTCTCGCAGACCCACACACACTCTCGCAGACACACACACAGGATGGTACCTCCATGTGTCTCTCCATCTCTTTGAGCAGTGTGGGGTATTTCTCCAGTCTTAAGAAGGGTTTGCTCAGGCCTGTTGTAAGCGTGAGGATTCCAGGACTGCTGGCGCCCTTATTTTCCATAAACTCGCCTAATTCCTCACTGACGACGAACACACAAAAATAATGTACACACAAAGATGTCATGAACAGCATGTGAGATTTTAACACAGGTAGGCAGGAAATGTAGGTTCCCTAAATGATCCACCAAAAAAAAATATTTTACTATTGAATTTCGTGTTAAGAAGCAACACTTTGGTTCAGTCTGAAGCTGGTGTGCATGCAGGAATGTGTGTTGGGCTGTTACGTACCTGTGTTGTGTGAGGACATTAACAGCTGATGGATGGTTGGAACAGTAGGTCACGTACAGGTTCCTCAGCTGAGGAACGAGAGACAGGAAAAAGCCTCCTATCCTCTGCTGGCTCTCTGAAACTCTGTTCAAACAACACACCATCTTACATTAATCCACTCAGACATTAATGAAAGTTCATCATATGATGCCTTCGGGAACTAAATAACCATAGATCTCAACATAACCACTAGATGTCGCTGTGGACTGACTGAGAGTGAATGAATGAGAAGATCAGATCTTCTTACTTGACGCTTTCCTCCAGTGAATGCACCAGTGTCTGCTGGAAAGAACTGATCTCCTCTAGATTACCCATGATGTGACTGATATCTGACACACTGAGTCTAGAAAGAGAGAGATTCAGTACTGATGTGTCATTGTCATTAGTGATGTAGGACGTTCTCTGTGTGGGACGTTTACCTGTCTGTGGGCTGTAACGCCCTCAGATACGTCGACAGGAGAGTCTGGAGCTCCTTACAGTATTCAGTCTCCGTCTGGACGATATTTTGAATCACCTGCGCATTTAACAAGAAGTTCCAGGAAAATTAAGACTCAAAAACATGCAAATGAACAATAAAATAACAGTGAACCATATTTGGATTCATGTAAATAATTAATAATTAACAGAATTGGAAAGACATTAAAATTATCTAATGGTTTGTTGTCATTAAGACAATCTTTTGTAACAACATATATTGATAAACACACAGATAGGAGAAGCGCTTATTATTGTGCTTCTATGACAAACACATCACGTGCACACACACCATAAACATGTCAGGTTTAACATGCACATTATCCCTGCAGTTATAAAGCTGTAGATGACAGAATGAGGCCAGACACTGCATGTCATTATAACGTCTGATTTCAGTCTAATTTGAGTTGACTTGAATTCTCCTGGCTGAGTGGAGCTGCCTGACCTCACTCTTCACTTTCTGTCAGTTCAGACTGCTGTAAATTAAAAAACAACATATTTCTTATCTTATCAGTCTTATCTTTAAATCTACTACATCACTGCCAAAAGAACTGCCCAGGGCAGTAAACAAAGTTAGTCTGTAAACTTATGGGCGGAGCCACGATGACATAAACTTTAACATTGTGGTCGTCTGGCAATGATGGCCGGACAGCTGCATTCATTTCAAACTCAAAAGATGTTTTGCTCGCTGATGCTGCTGTTAAAGACTGAACTCTGCCTGACCTTAAACTCTTGTCCAGCCTGAAACACACACACCAACACACACACACAGAGAAAGTCAATTTCGGCCAGTTTTCTTAACACTTTATTTTGGGCTTTATAGGCTCAGCAGTCTACACATTCTCCTGAAACAGCAAGAGTTTGACTCATGGCAAACAGACAGCACAGCTGCCCCACGAGTCAATCAGATAAAAAGGACAACCTATATTAAACCTATATTACAGTGCATTCGTCAGACAAACACACACACACACACACACTAACACACACACACAGCTCACTGGGATTTGTAGCTTAGAGGAGGGGGATGCTGGGACACATCACAACAAGAAATGTAGCACAATAAATCAACATTTCTACAAACACACACACATACAGCATGAAACACAATCTTCAATGCATAGATCTGAAAATGACTTTCAATACGTGAATTTTCATTAGCTGAAATTCTAATTTAAAACCCAGTCCATCCCTAACCAGAACTTGCTGGTGGGTCTTTGGAGATTATTAACTCTAACTAACTCTAGTTCATTCAGGTTCTAAAAGCCAGATTTAGGCAAGTAAATTCAAGGATTAGTCTAAAGCTAAGCATAAGAAAACTGGATTTAGCACTGCTCATACAAATTGAATGTCCCCATAAGTTTTAATATCAACGATAATGGTAACTAGGGCAAATTTTTATTTTAATAATTATTTAATTGTAAGCATTATTCTCTAAAAACTCACTATTTAGAAAAGAACCATTAGGATTGTTCTTGTTAGCCAATGAGAGTTGGTTTGTGCATTGATATGCAACATTAATTCACTAATGTTAATATTCATTAAAGGCCATTAATTATATCTTTAAACATCTCATTTGCAAATCATTAGCTTATGTTAACATTTATCCATTTGGCAAATGCTTTGATTCATTGTCTTTGCCTGTTTCCTGGGAATCTCTTGGAACATGATGTATCAGAACAATAGTCTATTTTGTTAGTTAAATACCTTTTTTCCACCCCACACACATCATAAGTAATCAACTTGCTCCATGGTGGGGTGTTAAATGCCAGAATTACTAAAGCGTGGTTACAAAAATCTCTTACCACATTATAGTATGTTTTGCAGAAGCTGGTGTTCTCAAAGCCCTTGGGCGGACTCTTTAGTGATCCAGACTTAGGAGATACAGGTTTCTCTGTTCGAGAGAGAAGACAGAACAAAAGAACAGAAGGTCACCTTAGACCAACATCTGGAACCACTCATGTTTCTGTAAGATGGAATATCTCTCCTGCAGTGAGCGGTCAGGGGACGAATATTTGATTTAGACACCTGGAGGCGAGGGGAGGAGATCTGGGTTTGTAGGAAAACATTACATACTTCTCGCCTCAGTTGAGGAATACAGAGAAAGAGCTGGTAAGAAAATTTGGACTCTTATGGTTTAATTCACTGTAGAGTCATTATGGATTTAATGTGTGAACTCCACAGCAATGAGACCAAAGTTCTCCCCAGATCCCAAAACTACCACACAAAACTGGCTTGTCAGGAACACAACACTCTTCCCCTCAGAATGAGAGGAGCTATTTAAATATGACATTAATATACTGTTACCACGACTACCCCAGCTAACATTTGTCAATTGGTAAACTAAACGCTCACTGAATGAGTTTGGAGAGTGAAAGAAACTGGAGTGTGAAGCCATACGCAGAGGAAACAGGAAGTGGTGTCGTTTGGAACCACTTCCTGTCTTTGTTTTAAGATGGTGTTTTCTTCCTTTGCCTGAATGTACAGGCTGTGTTGTCTTTCTAAAGTATTTCCACACAAGCTGGGCTGAATGCACATTAAGGCATTTTCCCTGCACATATGTGGGAAGCATCTGTTGGCATCATGGGCTGTATATGCTATTTATGTCTGGAACAGAAAACAAGAGGGGTCTGGGGGGTTTGTTTATACATTTTTATCTAAGACTTTGACACTTTTACAGGCATTTTTCTGTTTTCTTTCATTGCACCTGTTCTTACCTAATTTTGGTTTTACACTTTAATTTATATAAAATATTTATGGCAAGTTTGTGATGGTCATATAATCTGGATGTTTTGGGCTCTTTCCAACTGCAGCATTTTTTTTCTGACACAGTTTTCTTAAGTCTGTAAGTCCTCATTTAATCACCCATTTAATGGGCCAGTGACCCCAGACCACATTTCACATGCTTAACTCATAACAGTCCATATAAAATATAGCTTTTCAAAATCACTCAAATATTTCTAAGTGGGCTAAAATGTTTACAACCTAAAGCCCAGATGCAGACTTAGCAGATCTTTGATAAAATGTCAGGAAATGGAAAATCAGCCATTTCTGACCATCATGAGTTTTTATTCTTTTTTATGTTCTTTCGAAGCTGTACAAGTGAAACACAACAAAACCTTTTTATTCACTTTTTTGTCTGTTCTTGCAGTTTTTTAATTAGGCTAAATAACTTTGCTCTCTGTTTCCACATGTAATAGTCTGTCTGGGTGGAACCACGTAACCTTTGCAACAAAGACTTCTGAGGGTTTGCAAGAGGCCAATACTAACCAGAGCCTTTGATCTCTTTGACATAGTTGCTAGGAAACCAGCCAGTTCTGCCACTGGAAGACCCCTCCCACCAGCCGCCATCTTCCTGCCGGGTCACCTGGATGATGTCACCCTTATTGAAGGACAGCTCATCCTCATTGGTCTGCTGGAAGTTAAACCGGGCTTTCACAAGCACCTGAGCACCAGTGTTTTCAGACATGTCCTGAAGAGAGAGATGAAATATTCAGGGAACAGAATATCCACTCTCAATATTCTATAAAACATTTTATATTTTAAGAACAGTCTTTTTTTACATCAATGGCCAAGAAAAAGTCATTTTATTTTACATGAGGGTGGCCCGTCTCATGGCGGCCGCTGTATTGAGATCACATGACCTATATTAGGCACCTTAAAAACAGATTAAGTATTAAATTACCATAGGTAACAAATATGGCACCCTACAACGGGTGTTAGTTACTAAAAATGCTTGTTTTTAGTTTAAATATATACACCACTGCAGAATCAGCCAGCAAAACGCAACCAAACATGACACAATGTCTTTTCTCATTGAAAAAAAGACAATAAAAAAACAGTTTACCAGAAAATGTAAACTTTGTTGGGTTTTTTTCTATGGAATATCAAAGCTTTACATTTACATTTATTCATTTGGCCAAAAGCGACTTACAGTGTATTCAAAGCATACATTTCATCAGTACTTGTGTTCCCTGGGAATCAAACTCTCAACCTTTGCGTTGCTAACACAATGCTATATCAGTTGAGCTACAGGAACACACAGCTGAGATGGTTCTGGATTCTGGAGAAGTTCTGATGCTCACCAGACTGCGGTACTGGTTGTACTGGTGTCTGGAGGACCTGCTGTGAGTGTTCAGGGAGTCAAAGGACTTGATCCGCAGAGAAGACGACTGACGTGAACACACAGTTTTAATTCCACCACTGCGATCTACAAACAGACAACAGCTCAACAACATACACTGTAAATATCTACAAACACATCTACAGCTAGCCAATGCTATTCATGTACTTATAAATACAACTCTCATAACTATTCTCACCGGTAATACCCGCAGATTTCTGCTAGACTTTCACACAGATCTCACCTGAAGTTGCTTTGTTGAGTGCGACTAAACAGTTTAAGACATTGGTGAAGTTCAGGCCCTGTAGCAGGTCGCTGGCCTCAAATACCTGCAGAGAGAAATACACCACAATGATAAAAATCATAGTCTCAGTTAATTTAACCAAAACTGAGATCACAATTATTTAACACGATTACTTGCTGACTTTGGAAACCACGTGCATTTATTACATTTCAAAAATGAACAAACAGAACTTTATTCATTCAGCTAAAAATAAAAAGAACTGACAGAAATTGACAGAAATCTTGCAAAGCAGGATATTTTATTCCAGTAGTTCTTGAATTAGCGTGAGCTTTAGTGTTTGGTCATCACACATGTATCTGATACTGCCAACACAAACAAATGTCCCAGTTTCTGGAATAATCAATCAGCCTGTTTAATGGAGATGCAGACGACGTTTAATCAATATTCTGCTCATTGCTGGACTGCAGTAACGCCTCTCATTTATCTGCCACTATTTTATGAGGAACTTGGAGGCAGTTTCCCTCAAACAAATATTCAGTTAATGTAAACTGCAAGTATAAATATCTCTTTACTGATTTTATTTTCATGTCAAGAGGATCACACAGACACATGTGAAATTAGAAGAGGTAAAGTTCACCCAAAAATGAAAATTCATTTGCACATCCTGTTTCCAAACCCTGTATGATTCAATGTATGATCTAATGATCACAGCTAAACACATCTAAACATGCACAGATAGTTAGAGGCTAAATATCACTCTTGTCATTGGCAGCCGCTTATGCCACACAGAGGCCGTATGCAAAACAGCTGAACAGTAACTTCATTCATTTACATTCCCAGTAAAACTTTCACGAACAAGCATAATAAAGCAGCTGGCATACTGGGGCGACTTGGGCCACATATTGACAGTTTATGTCAATGTCAAAAAGTCTCCAGTTGACCTGCATTCATTCGACCAAGTGAACCGTGTTAGACTGGATCCATAAATGTGTCTATGTGATGAAGGGAATATGGGAATGTAATTCTAGAGCAATAAGCTAAAACTGTGTGTGTGTGTGTGTGTGTGTGTGTGTGTATCTGGCTCTCAGAGGCTACCTGCTGGACTCTGGGCCATCTGGACACTTAAGAAGCCCAATTCTGTGATCTTTTCCAAAACAAAGCCAGCCTGATCTGAAACCAGTTTGACTTCTCTTTGAGTGTAAACCATGCTGGATCACCTTATTATAATTATAACTTAATTTTAAGAGCCGTATTTAATTAAACTGTAACAGTCCTAATTCAGAATAATTTAGACACAGTGATTTACAAAACAGCATTCAAAACTCATTTTACTTCCATAATCTGTCGATTTCTATAAGATACAGGAAAAATAAAGAGTCTTGTTTCAGGGATCGGAATTGTTTTGGATCAAAGCAGGTCATACAAAATGTTACATACCAAAAAAGAAGCAGTTTGAAGGTGATGATACAAAAGAGACACTGGTGACATCAGCCAAAAAGGAAAGCTGTTGGCCTACGTTTTAATTAAAGATTAGAAATACAAACATTCTTTCACATTGAACAATTAGACAAGTAAAACACACACAAATCTGAACACACACCTTTTCTTATCGCCTCTCCACAAACAAGTCTACATTACATCATCTTCCATCACTGCAGTGAGACTAAATTTCTTCCTGCTCTCTCTCTCTCTCTCTCTCTCTCTCTCTCTGTCAAGCCAAACACCCACCCAGCCCTGCCTGCCTTCTGCAGGAGCAGTTAGTGTGAAGTGCCTCTCTCCATTCTGCCCTGTGCCAAACCCAAAAGCACCATTAATGAGCTGCCTGCCTCTGCCCATTCAAACACACAACTCCATTCACCACAATAGAGGGCTTGTCTGAACCTCTCACAGCTGACTACAAGAACTGAACACACAGCCACTCCTGAACACACACACAGAGCAGTAACTGTTCCACACAACAATACTCATATAACGCAACACACACACACGCTGTGGGCAAAAATGCCTCACGAACAGCCTGCCAAACGTTAATAACAAGCGCAGAAGTGTTTGTGAGGAAAATAACTTTCAGATTTCTCCAAACCACTCAAGACTGAAAAGCAATGACATAATAAAACATAAATACAGCTTTTATTGATGAAACAGCAGAAATCATGTTTGAACTGAGGTGCTAATGCTGTACATTTAAAAGAAATTCACTTTTTGCATTACACAACCAGACACAATGCAAACAGTAGATCACAGATCACGTGACAATGTAGTGCACAAAAATATGACTAAATGTGCAGTGTACAGAATGGCATATATTAAAGAAACAGCAGGCATTCTTCTGCATGGTCACAGTTAGTAGGACGTATGTTCAATAGTCATTTTACAAAGTGAAATAAACAAACATTTCTTGATCTGTTCTGAAATCATCTGCTCTTTTTTCCACCCAAAAAAACTTGGTGGATCTGATCTGATTCAATCTCACAGTAAAACCCCTTCGGGTTGACCTCACAAAGTATTGTATTTACAAACATATAAAAATGAGTCATGTAACAGTATAGCAACACAAAGGTTTGTTTTACCACACTGCAGTTTTCTGCAGCTTGATGAACAAGTTTAGATGCATGTAAAAAACTGCACCTGACACTGAGTATTGTTGAGTTTTTCAGGACAGTGAGTAACAGCACAGTGGCTGTTCAGAAACAGGGACACGGGGAAAGTGTTTGTTATGAAACATGAACGGAGATTAACACTGGACATTTATGAAGGGTAATCTCTAGTGGTCCACGTTAACACAACATTTGGCTGAAACTGACCAAATAATTGTGCTACAGTGCAAAAAAATACGATATAAACCACAAATGACCATAAATACAGTTTAAAATAAATAAAAATACAGATGCAGTGAGAAAAATATTATAGTAAACACAAAACAAATCTCAGTTATACATGCATCAGAAAATACATGCATTACATGCAGCATTGCCATGGTTACGAACAACTGACAGTTGCATGTATAAAAGTAAATGTTTGCTATTCGTATAGCTGTGGTAACTGATCACCAAATCCAAAACACACAGGAGTCTAATCCCAGCTCCAGCTGAGACTCAGTCTGGCAGCCTGAAATATACCCTAAATCATGAACCAGTTACCGAATCAATCATCGGAAACATAAATTAGCACGCAAACGACATGCACGAATGAAAGCAGATACTTAAAGCTTATGCAACACTCACCTCTATGTGATATAATGCACAACCTTTCACAAACTCTCTGATATTACTCAAGCACTCGCTCTCCTTACGCGGCTCCTGATGGATCTGAAAATAAAGCAGAGAAATAAATCTTCTCCGTCCTGCGTTTTTAAACCGGTTCTCCAAAGCATAAATGAAAATCTACGAGAATAAGTCACATTTGTTTATATTAGAGATCATCGCTCCGTTCCACTCATTCTCCACAGGGAAGTTGGCGGAGGAATGGCGGAAGTGACGTCAGTTAATAGCTTGCGGCTGCGCTCGTGCTGGCGCAGGCAGACTGACCTGTCAGGACAAAGTCTAATATCTTTATAATGCACTTGTTTTTTATCTTACCGTTCAGCAACTCGACATTAGATTGCAGTTAACTACAGGTCACTAAGCTTAAGTCATTTCATCGAGTTGTGCGCGAACTGCGACCAACGGAGCGCCAGACAATTGAGACATCGGGCGATTTTACAAACCTGTGCCAAGATTGTACAGAACCACCTGATTCACAAAATATATTTTTGCATTAATTAATTAGATGCATTAAGTCCTTTAGATAAAGTATATTTCAAAATTGTGCATAAAAATAAACTGGTTTAGCGAAACGCCAAATCCAGCAAAGATGATTTAATAATATTGATAATAATATCAATAATACGTTGAGAAATGAGTTGAGCCGGGCAATGCATTCTTCACTGTGCGATTATTGTCTGAAAAGGTTTATTAATAATAATAACAATCTAAATCGTTCAATATGACTCCAGCAAATAAACGACACGGTTTCTTTAACATTTTCGTGTTTTTTCCTGTTACCAATAAACGGTGATCGATTTATTTGGAAGCTTTCCAAAATTTATTTCTCTTGATTTACTTGCATCCGCACAAATTTTTGCTGACATGCATTTAATGGCAAAAGATGCAAATGAACCACTTTTGTACCGCCGTCTATTTATACGAGGTTTAAGCGCGGATGTCTAATATCGGGCAGATTGACCGACTGACCCACAGACACTCTGCCTTTATATCTGCTTTTATTTACCCAAATGATCTTACCGTATGAGCCGAACCGGGTCGCAGTCGGTCCAGCAGTTTACACAAAACCACTCCATCTCTAAGAGAAGACTGTAAAAAGCCCTCCGGATCTGAAAGCGTCTTTTTGGGCGATTCCAGGACCCCCAGCGTTATTAACCAGGTGATGGTCTGCTCGGCTGAATTCATCACTGCGTCCAAAATCTTATAAACGATGGTCCATAAACAAAGAAAGTTGAATGCAAAAGGCGCTTGGCTGTGTGGAATGACAGATAATCCACAGCACAGGAATTCTGGAGAGGGGAGATGATCCCTCCTTTTCCCGGGATGTGAGGGATGACGATTTGCTTGGGTTCATCTCGCAGGTCCGGTTTCTTTCTTCACTTCTTTTCATGGGGCAGGATGTCAACTTCTCATCGTGTTCACCAAAATAAACAACTTAATCGTTTCCCCATGTTTGATAACTAATCGAGATGTTAGAAACGCAGTACATAAACAACATAGTACTAAATGAAAACGAAAACATTGACATAATAATAATATATACATATAAATGATATAAATATTTATATGCATATAATGAATAAAGAATGTAAATTGTCTGTATGTATGTAATATATGTAATATGAATGTAATATATGGTATGTGCACAGATTAATAAACATACTGGGTAAGTTAGTAAACAAACACGATTTGAATAGTTTTTTGTAGTCTTTACTTTGTGACAGATAGATCAAAGCTTTTCTGTATATTAATAAACATGCGCGGATGTTTAATATTTCTCTATTGAATATAAATGTATCTAGCGCCCTCTATCGGTTATGCATCCACCTACACAAGGCGGCTCTGTATTTAAAATTTTAAATATTGCAAAATAAACTCTAAACAAGGTGATCAGATATATTTCATCATCCTGGGCAGGTTCATTTTCCTACTTATGACAGCTGTAGATTTGCTTTATATATCTGTTAAAATTACTGCCCTGTTTGCATAAAAAATTAGGCTTATTTTAGGCCTAATTTATTGTTGACACATGCATTACACTTAAACACGTTTCTGCACCAAAACTTCATTGTGCAAATAAAGAACAATTATATGATAAATGTATGATAAATAAAATATGACCCAGACATATTCACCCATATGTGACATATGTTTAAAACATTACTACTTATGAAAATAAAAACTATTGAGAACAGTTTATAAATAGGCCATCTCTTTATTGTTGATGTTTTTTAATTTCTTTGACAATTCTGATTCAAAATGAGAAAGGAATGACTTTCATCCAAGTCAACAGTGAGGGGCTCAGAGGGCACAAAGCAACCTCGACAGAAGTCTGGCTGAGATGATACGTTGGGTCTTCTATTTTTAAAAAGACCATTTAAGAACAGCACTCCGAAAAAAAAACCTGGGCATATGAAAATACTGACAAGGTAATATTTCGTTTTATTATCTAAAATCTAAGCCAATCAGTCATATATGTGAAACCCTGGCGGCACTTCGTACCCAAAGATTTAAACCACAGCCTAAATCAAAGCCTAGACTTTAGGCCCAAATCAACAGCTCAGCTTCATTCCGTTGTAAGAAAGTTTTCAGGGGGTTTGGAGATTGATCAAAGAGAACAGGCACAATTGGAATAGTTGTAAAGGTTTTTTATGATTTTTTTAGCATTTGTCACTGTTTAAAACAGTGGTAATAGTATCAGTTTCTCACAGAAAAACAGTTTTTTTTCTTTTTTTCCAACTTTTTTTTTTTTTTTCTTGTCTTCTCATTCCTCAACACTCCCCATCACTCGATAAGAGTTAGCGAGGAACAGTTGAGTTTTCACCCCTGCACACACACAGGAAACCAGTCCTCGTTGCAGGACCGTGAGAGGTGGTGTCTGTAAAAAAATGTCTTGAAATGTATAAGCAACACAGATGACCCCGTGATCTTCTGGAGGGTGTGACGTATAGTGTTAGCGTGTGTGCGCAGGGGGTCATTTGAGATCTGGGACTGATGTCCGTCGCTGTCGTGTTCAGATGATTTCGAACGTTTTCTTCAGTTCCATGATCAACTGCCAGTCGGACTTCTGCATCTCATCTCTGAACCAGTTCTTCAGAGCGTCGATCGACTGACGGGTGATCTGCGAGAAAGGAAAACAAGATGACTTAGGAGGAACCATCAAACAGATGGATGTGTTTAGAACCACAGAGTGGCAGTATTAGAGGGTGTAAAGTGATGTCATACCTTGCTAACAATGATATCTACAGCTTCGAAGTGTCGGCCGTACATCTTGGGCGACTCTCCAGGAATCGGCTCTATTTTGATGCAGATCTCCTGTCCTTTCTTAGCGGTGTCGACAGACTTGTGATTTACTTCAATACTGGTCACGATTCCAATATCTACAAACTGGGAGAGAGTATCATTATTAAAATAGAAAAACACATTTAAATGCGTTTTAAACTAATTTTTATAACATACTTAGGAATACGAATCTTAGGATAGTTAGGAAATACTTAGAAAAACGTATCAAAAGCAAAGTCTTTGGATTGTTAACATTGGACTTTCTTACCCCTTTGCTGGGCACACACAGTGGCGTGCCTGTCTTCAAGACTCCGGCCTCCACAGTGACACCCATGACGATGGGGTCTCTGGAGTTAAAGATGAACTGGGGTAAAATTTTCAGCTTACAGGGGAACACAGCTATGTGCCTGACGGAGAAAAACACAATGATTAACAGGCACAGAAGTACAAGAACATGGAATGAGGACTGACAACTGTATTCTGCTGCTGTGTGAACTTCCCCACGCTCTCAACTTCTAAAGTGTTTTAATTTTGAAAAATCTGGCACATTTTGCTTATTCTTAGTTTTTTTTTTAAATAAATGTCAATGGATATTTCGTTGTCTAGTGCAGCACATAAAATTAAAACACACTTGAATTCATCTTGTTTCTGTTTCTTGTAGTCCTCTCTGTACTTGGTGAAGGCATCAAACAGATGGTAGATGATCTCGGCACTGAAAATGCGGACACCAAGACTGTCAGCCATCTCCTGAGAATCTCTCTCTATTTTCACATCAAATGCCAAGATGACCGCATACCTGCAGGAGAGAGAGAGTAAGCTTAGAATGTTGACATGGTCTCGTAAGATGGTTTCATATATGGCTTAGCAATCAAAACATACTGTGGATCGTGTTCCAACATAGTGGATGCTTTCATGACGTCTTTCTTGTGGACAGGCCCAATGTTGATGCCAGCATACTAAGACAGGAGTAAACAACAGAAATTGACCAATGACAACACAGCACTCTTTAAAGACTCCATGAAATTTAAACTGGCATTTTGTGGCTTACATAGTCCATGTCTGTTAGGTTTGAGGTTATATATGTTAGCATCAGATT
>JAZGTK010015987.1:0-12944 GCA_036877625.1 Ambastaia sidthimunki
GTTATACTGCTGTTTGTCACTGTCTTTGACTCAATTTCCTACTGTAAATTTGTGGGTTTTCTGGTTTTATTTATAGTAAAATTACATTTTATTTAATATTGTTGCCCTATTTTAGATGTTTTCATGTCAGATAAATGCTCTAATGAAAACAGTATTAATTCAAAGGGAAGATCTTGAAAATCTCACACCTTCATAAAAAATGTTTAATAGCTTTAACAAAGTTAGTTATCTCTTGCTAGTTACTTGTAGTGAAGCTAACTACTGTTTTAAAATAGTAACTTGACTGCAGTCATCTATAAACAGTACTTTAAACATGAATAATTGCAAACTCAGACATTTCCTGTCAGCTGGTATTGAACTGAAGTTGTTTTCCATCGACTGTGGTCTCTCAAGTTCACTTTGATGGCCATTTAAATATAGATGAGAGGGAGCAGGACTGAAAGCCCTTTTCCTTCCCTCCTGACTGTGACATCATCACTCACACACTGTCACAGGCCCGTGGATTATTCACACGCACTCCTTTGCTGCTCCCCAGGCACGGTGACACATGTTCTTTAAGCGCTGGTGTTGCATTTGCCTATCGAGAAATCACACCTATCTGTCCATCTCCTTAACTGTGAATGATGGTGATCTAATAATAGGAAAACAGTCTGCATGAAAAAAATAGAGATTTTCCTATTCTCTGGTAAGGATTCAAGAAGCAAGTCCGGTCGCACTTGATTTCTCTTTTTCTCACCCAACGTGCTGTTGCCCGGAAACGGGTGTTTCTATTGTGAAACCAAATTTCAGATTAATTTATGACCTCTGAAGTGGGGGTGAAATGTGATGAGGTATTTTCACACACTAGTGTTGGATGAATGTTAAAGTAGTTTGTGTAATAGTGTAAGACTTTTCTTTTTTACTCTCCCCATTAAGGCACAGGAAAAAAAAAACAGGTCGGACCACCATTAATTTCTGTATTGATCCACATTTGTTTATGCTGATTAGTGGTGTATTGGTACTCGTCTGGCTGGTAAACCAGCAAAGCCATGCTGTTCACCACAGTCGGTTAACCATGAAAGTCTTGCTAGTAGCGCTAGTTAATAGTATTGTTTAAAGCACACATTAGCAACTGCTATGCTTATGAGCACCATCTAAAACTCATGCTGATGACTGGTAATGTTGGTCTTTTCAGCAGGGAAGTCAATTTCAATTTCCCAGTCCTTTCATATTACATCTAACGTCTCTGTGGTGGGTCTTGATCAACCAATCAAACAAACACAGGAATGCTAAACATCCATTACTGTTTCCTTTTGAACTCCATTTCAAGACTGGAAACCAAAGGCCAGGCCTCTTAAGCTACGGAGAGGCTAAACTTTCCTTCTCATACACACATTAACTCAGTTCTGCCCTGATTGCTAATACAGCAAAATTCAGTCAGTCATCAGTAACTGCTCTGCATGCCCCCTCCAATTACCGCAATGGTGACATCATGCGCACATATGCTCTCCAGCCCAAAGCTGAGCTTGTTTAAACTTTGAATCAGAGCTTGGCCCCCATAACAGAACATGTCACACAGTTGCAGAGTGTAAAAACAAAAAGCCATCTCTGTGTGCTGAGATAGTCGCC
Source organism: Ambastaia sidthimunki (assembly GCA_036877625.1). Taxonomy (NCBI): domain Eukaryota; kingdom Metazoa; phylum Chordata; class Actinopteri; order Cypriniformes; family Botiidae; genus Ambastaia; species Ambastaia sidthimunki. Next base: position 1,609 of record JAZGTK010015987.1, read on the forward strand.
TCGAACGCCCTTCAAACACACATTACGTTTTGTCCAGCATGAGGTAAACCACAATAAACACTGCCATGGCTTTTACAAAACTGGCCTCTGCTGCTCCTTAGATTAGAACCAAATCTATAAAACTTTATGAGTGTGACCCAGTTTGAGTGGCTTTGTATGAACATATCTATTGATCAGACAAGCCCTGCTTTTACTTTACTCTAGGTTTTTATTGCTCAGATGTTGTGCTTTCATACCTCAAGAGACTTAATTGAGTTTTCCATTATGTATCCACTTAGATGTTTCTTCTAAAATTCAGAAGGATGCCACTAGTTAAATGATTTACCAGTATGGAAGATCTTGACCATTAAGCCCAGATGTGACCTGATAATAATCAGAGATGCTGAGCAGTGGATCTCAACCTTTTTCACTTGCCCAGTCCACAACAATATTTGAAAGCCTCACCACTCACAATTTCTACCCAACAGAATATTTTAGGCATAACTAGAAGGATATGATTAAGAGTATATTCATTATAAAAATGTACCAAACACTGAAATATCTTGATTTGTCTTATTTTATTTTTTTTTAAGTCATCTTAAGGGCTCCTTGGGAGTTTGTTAATGCCCTCTAGTGGGCCCTGGCCTCATGCTTGAGAGACCTTTACTGAATGCACAAGAGCCTTCAGTAAAGGAGTCCATATCTGACTAATGAAGACAATTGAGAAATTGAACGAAAGTATGTTTTTATAGGTCTCCAGGCCTGCATCTGTCTTTGTGTGCATGAAAGTTCCCATGTACATCCATTATCATGATCAGCACTCAGTGGAGTGTGACTCAGAACTGCCATCAATAGAACAACAATTCAGCCATGTGTGAAATCTGGACAGCACACAGTGACTACAGAAACTCAGTCAGGCTAAAGCAAAGGCTCAACAGCTTTTAGAGGGGGTTAGAGGGAAGCAGTGATGTAATAACAAGGTTAATTGCCTTGATATTTGGGTTTTAATATGTGGCAGAGAAGCTAAAACTCTGTTTACTGAGGGCATACAATGACTGTATGGAGAGAGGTCTCCTTGTGGCTATATAAGCTGAATTGTCATCCCTTCCAGACAAATTTGCTTTATGGTTGTTCTCACCACTGATTTGCACATGGATGTAGCCATAATTGAAACGCGTGAGTGGACAGATTATCAACCTCAAAACTGAGATCTGGAGGGTGTTTGACAGCTGGAATTAAAATGTGTTTGTGATTGTTAGCTTAAGGTGGGCTGTTGAAAGCATGTCCTGGAGAGTGTATGTGGGAATTTAAATGGTTTGTGCTGTTTGTGGGAATTAAATCAGAAGGAAAGAGGCAGATTGTCGGTCTGGCAGACTGATCGTATGTGGAGGCCGTTTTGATGGAACAAAGAAAATTAAAAATGGACCTCTTCATGCCTAATCCTGACTGACAGATTGCTTTTAAACCAACTTTATTTTTTTTAGGTTAATATATTTTAGGGTGGTATTAAATGGACAATATTGTTATAAATACAGTTTCAAAGATAAAATATGGCACGTTTAATGTCTTGAGAAAAATTCTTATTAAACAGTGTAGCTCTTTGAAAAGGCCAGAATTATTGCAGAATTATATATTCAATGTAATCCATGCTGTTTCTCATTTATAGCAAAAAGATCAAAATTTTTCACTCCATAAGTGTAGCCAAGTTTCTGCTAAATGCACATTTGATGTCCGTTCTACACAAATACTTTAGAAAACTAAATCGCTCTGTCTGTCCCCTCCTAACTCTTTCTTCCAAAAAGTAAATAAATAAATAAATCTCATCTGTGTGCAATGTGTTCGTCTTAATTACAGTTGGAGTTTAGCAGCAAGAACATCAAGGAAGCATTACCACATCACTCACAGTTCAGCTCTCCAACACTGCCCTGACCTTCTGAACCCTGACCTCACTTTACCTCTCCTCATACTCTCGCTTTAACTAGCTCAGCGTCTCTCAGTATCAGATCAAAACCTCATTCCTCTTATAGTTCACTACCCTGCTCACCATTGCACATTTCTACAGATATTTTTAGAGCCATGATTGCTTTATCTTGGGTATTGCTTGGTAGACGTTGTACTGGTGTTGAAAAGCTGTGAATGATGTTGCAACAGATTCATGAGAAGATTGTATGTGTTGAATGTGTTTCTCTAAGGCAGATTTATTTTGTGTTGAGTTTCTATCAAACGGATTAGTTTTCTGAAGCAGGTCACCGAAGAGTCACTCGTTCTAATGCAAAAATGTTTGGCATTCCATTTAATTTCCTCATGAAATTTATACAGGCATCTGAAAACACTTTCTGCTACTTGAAATATGATGTAATGAAGACCTCCTAACTCCCTAGGTTACTAAACCAGAATTGCAAACAGCTGAGACCAACATCTATTTCCTGAAAAACCTGCATGTACATATTTAGGATTAGCAAGCATAAATTTAGTCTGCGTTTCATTTCATTTTTCATATTAAGCTTTTATTCTCATGTCTTTGAAGTTACTAAAAATCAGTCAGTGACCTTTTGATCTTGCTGCAAATACTGTCTTATATAGTTTTGTGTCTTTTTAAAGTGGCAGTGTAAATTTGTGTGTAGATACAGACACAACACACATACGTAAGCGCTAATGGAGCGGACCGTCTGGCGAAATGACCTCAGCGTTAGACAGGATTAGATGTAGTGTAGCATGGTGATTAAGAGATCTTAGTTTAATTGTATTAGTCTGTCAACAGATGTTCCACTCATTATACAAGGAGGACTGGGATCAGAGCTTAGTGGCTGCAGTTAAGTCTGCTTGATCTACTCCTAAGCAGGAACATTAGCGCTAATAGAGTCATATTCCATCAATTGGTTGGTTGTCCTGGTGCCAAAGAATACAGAATGATCGTATTTTAATTGGAGGTCTGATAAACATTAGGCACAGAATTCTGATTGGAATTTTGAAAAGTGGAGTGCAGAATCTAGAACCCTTGTGGATCACAGTGGAGTTCAAATGAGCAGGAATTCATGTGTACTGTAAAGTACCTAGACAAATATCTCTTCTCCTGTACGTCAAGCAGGCAGCAGGAGGGGAGGATATGATAAGAAGGAAGAGGTGAGGAATAAAAGAGAGAGGAGGAGTTGGATTGAAGAGGTAGTTTGAGCTTCATGAGGAGTTGAGTTGGGAGAGGAAGCCGCTGATGTGGGAAAATAGAGTCTGAAGTGGCTTAGCCAGGTTTACTAATCTGAAAATCCCCTTTGTTTAGTGGGATGCTGTTAGGTGTTTAATTGCTTCACATTAAGCTCTCCAGTCATGTTTTCCATGAGAGATGCAGTTCTGTTTAAATGAGGTTTCTTTGAGGTTGTTTGAAAACAATCCAATGGCTGTGGAGAAGAGTTTTTTTTTTCCTTTTGTCTCCTTGCTGTTTTCTGAACAAGCTAAATTTTAGTTCAGAATGAGAGTGTTCCTGTAGCTCTGGTAAAACATGTTAAACATGTGCAAGTCACGCCAAGGTTAACGATTCGATTCTATTGTAAAAAAAATATAACTGTAGCTAATTGCCACCTGCCAGCTAATCGATTTTGCATGTGTAGATTTGAACATTTTTACAAAATTGTATAATAAAACTCATCATATTCTGAATTTTGTTTCTATTTGTGAAGCGTTATTTCAAATGTATATCAAGAAGTTCCAGGAAAACTAATTTCTGCACATCTGGGCTGAGTGGGATTTTTGTCTTTCCTGTGTTTATTGTGGTTTGCTTTATTATGTATTTCCATCTTTTATCTGTCAAAGTTTTCAGCGTGGGAACCAGGGCATAACTGATGGCCGAGCGTGGAGGATAACCTGCTCTCTGGTACTGAATGATACCTTTGGGCCAAACTGGGAAAGCGTGAACATATCTCTCCATCTGCTTCCCGGTGACATCAAAGGAAAAGCCTTGGATTCTATGGCCTATATATAAAACCTGCAGGAAGACATGTGCTATTCTGTCTCTCTTCCTGCAACCTAAGGCTGCTCGAGTGCTCTTTAGTCCTCATTCTCCCTCACATAATGTGCTTTCTGATCGCTACTGAAGTGAAGCGTCTGTCAGTTTTTCTTCTCGTGGGTCACTTATGTTAGTTAGTCTAAGGATGTTTCTCATTGGTTCTTATTGCTATGGCATAGGTTCTCATTGGTTTATTGCTATGGGAGACACATTTGATGTGACCGGTATCTGAATCTCATGTCTAATCATGTCAATCTAATTGGCCCACGGCAGTGCTTGATGCACATCAGGTGCCCCTGTGAGTTTATGGGGGCACCCTACCAATGTAGCATTGGTTGTCATTGGTGTGGCGTTGGTTGTCATTGGTGTGGCGTTGGCCTGTAGCTTAATGATTCAGGTGATGTACCTGAAGGGAAGATTTTCAATGGATAATTCTGTTCTGCAATATCAATGCAATCATGTGGCTTCACAAAACCTAGAATATAATTAGGTAGCCTATTTTTGTGTCCCTGATATGGTATGTTTTTCCTTGAATCTGAATCTGGGCAACTATGAACCGTCATTGTATAAAAACAGCTGTGTGAATTCTTTAAATCCTCCTTTTGCTTTTTTGCAGAAAAATAACATGACTAAATAAAGACACAATTTTCAGTTTTAGGTGAAGTATTCCTTCATTTCTACTCTCATTAAACAGAACATCCAAAAGAATGTAATGGACAGTATCTTCTAAATTAAGTTCTGCTTCCACCCACAAAGGACCATCAGGTTAATTAGAGCACACTGTTTGCTGTACTTCAGTAGTACACCAAACCACTTGTTTGCTAATGACCCAGACAAATGGTGGAAGAGCCGTGACAGGGTGCTAAAGAGTTCTGAGCTCATGACAATTAGAATCCATGTGTGCTGTTTGTGAGAACACAGGTGATGGATCACGCTGTATGTGGCACTACTAGGGCCAGTGTGTAATTTGCTTGGTTCCAATTAGCTTAGCATGCCATGCTCTACTGACTACTGACAGTCTGCTTCTCTTGCTTCATTGACACCCTGACCTTTGCTATTTGGAGATGCAGATCAGAACTCACCAGAACATGAATCCTAATAAAGAACAGGCAATGTACTTATTAATGTTTTCAGTTAAACTTTCATGTCTGTGATATGTGAAATCAACATAGTGTGGTTAGCAAACTGTTGTACTTGTGTAATGTAATATTTTTAATGAAACGGGATATTCAACAAAAATAATGTGTGACTGGATTTTATCTATCATAAACTGATTATAAAAATTATAAAAAACCAGAATGAAGCTGAGGTTTGAAGGGGCAGGGTTGATAAGTGGGAAGGATTTGTGGTGGAGCCTGATATTTTACTTTAAAAATTACAGACATTTTTTTCTTACTTGAAATAATGTGGATTGATGATTTGTTCACGTTGTTGAAAAATGCTGTGGAGAATATGGTCAATTTTCAAAATCTGAGGCTTCAGGTTTCAATTCAAACTGAAGAGTTTATGAGCAGAAAATCTGCCTCAGCTCTGTTACTATAGGTCACTTCCTTTACAGCTACTCAGCAGGCTGCGTTTTACTCACGAAAGCACATTACCAGCCTTACTTAAGCTCTTGGGTTGGGAATTTGTTGACTCAGACTCATATTCACACAATCACAATGTTAATCATCATGTCCCTCATGTCCCTAATTGGTCTTTCATACAGATATCTGCAGCTGTGCTGCTCCAGTAACTATGAACACTCACCAGCTCAGGTTCTACCCAGCCAAACCTCACCATTACACAAAGCTGTACTTAAACACTGAGGAAACATGTCTGAAATATTCCAGCCCCCTTTCTGTCCCAACCACATACATAGAAGATTTCTAAATCTTTCGAATGTATGGGTTATTATGTAATTTGGGAATAGTAATTGTTGTAATTATGTAGGGTCTGGAGTTATTTTGCCCTGTGCCTGTGTTATGGAAGGGTAAGTCCCCCTAATTTAAGCACTCCCCAGTGCATTTAAAAGTCAAATGAAGCATCCAGTATTGAGCTGTCTAGACAGTGACAAAGAGCATGATGCTATATTGCCCTTGATATATATTTATATACAACATCTTTTAAAGATTTCTAACAAATTAGACACAGAAAAAACAAATTCCTTCAGCCCTTGTCCCAAATGACGCACTCAATGTGGATTTGTGGTTTCATGGTCTTGGCTCAGGGTGCCCCATTTTCTTGCTGAAAATTTGGCATTTATGATTCAGAAAGGCTCTCTTGAGTTCTGTCTTCATGGCCGTTATGTACCCTTGGTGCTTTCCTTTACTGAGACCACACTGGTACAGACTCCACAGCAGATAGCTACCCAACACTCTGTGTGGTATTGCGTTACCATAGTGTTGACTTGGAGGAAGACCACAAATGCTGAGGGTGGCATTTAGGACAGGGCCATAGACAATTATACAATTAGGCAAATATGCAGTTAGCTCTTTGTTTCTCTGCCTCAACTAGGGCAATGATACTCAACTGTGGCTCAGGGCACCCCAGGAGGCACATGGAATAATTTTGATTTTACTTTGTTAAATCTATTAAAATGACATTTTAATTTAAAAGCATTTGGGCTGTCAATGGATTACATTTACTTTTGGCAGATCAAGCCATAATAAAATTAATTTATGCTTGGTGCTGATAAAGGGCTACTGAAGTGGCTGTGGGGGTATATACAGTAGGACATTTTGGGAAAAGTAATCTAGGCAAATTTCCTCTGTCTGACAACTTGTGCAGCGAATCATGTGTCCATGACTCTACATGACATTTTCTGAGGATTGGCCATCAAAGAAAAAAGATCTACTCTAAGCTGCTTTGCTTAGCACTCTTCCGAGGTACATGTAGTGCTGTATACACGCCATGAACGTACCCTCACAAATCCTCTTCTTTGGACTCATGCTTAACCTTCTTTAAGTAAAACTTGAGATGACATCAGATGAGTGTGAACTTCAAAGAACCAAGAGGAGGTTTGAAGTATTGCATATGCATGTGAGTTTTAGATAGTAAGCAAGTGTCACTTTAAATGTCATTTGTGTGTGTATATGTGTGTGTGTAATCTTGCAGTTCCTGCCCCCTGTTGTGAGAGGTGATTACAGTCTATCAGTCACACCAAACCTGCTTTCAAACCAAGGTGCACAAATTCGCTGTCGTCATAGCAACAGGGCTAAAAATTGTCAATGGGAAGTGCAGCGGATTTATCAATGATGCCTCTTTCCAGGTACTCCAGCAGGGTTAAGCCATCAGGAGAGTCATGGTGTTTTAAAAGGGCACAGGGATATGCAGATTTCCTCACCGCCCTGTGGCCGTGGCATTGCCTGATGAATGGCATTTGCATAGAGCAGGACCTTGTCCCATATTTTAGTCTTCAAGACTGTGGAGGATCTATGCATGGTGTAGTTCTCAAGAAGGGCAGGGTTAAGAGGTATAGAATGCCCATCAGTTACACAAGATAATTGGATACTCCAGGTGACGTTCTTATCACAGAAGTAAAAATGACACTTCATAATGAACCCATTGACCCTTTTCTTCCATCTTCTTAAATATTTCCCCAGGGTTCCTCATCCGTCTGGAAGTTAACAGTGTTGGTAATTTTGCAAAACACTTCATTGTAGTGGCTTCCTCCTATACATGCAGAACATGTTAATATACACACTATATTCTTTGCACGTTACGTTGACAGTTAAAATAAAGGGTCGTTGGTGGGTCAGGGGATTTGGGCTCTAATTTTAATTACTTTTATCCTGGGTTTGTAAGTGGTTCGCTCAAGCTGTCGTTGTGCACGGAAGAACCATCATGGAGAGAAATGATAAGCTGAATTCACCAAAAGACTTAATTATATTCCATTGGAGTCGCTCCTGTTTTTGAAAACAAACACAGCTCTGTTTTCATTCATGTGTGAATGAGACTTCTTTATGCGCGTTATTTTGAAGCAGCTGTACGTTGACAGTGATAGCTGCTGAATCTATTATTAATATGTTTATGCTGGAGCCGCACTGACGACTGTCACCGTTTCAAAATACAAAATTAAGCTATTAGCAAAGTCTGTTTGTGTCTGTATTTTTTCTTCATAATAAGGCACATTTAGATTTTAACAACACTGTGTCATTTGTGTAATTGGAATACCGAACTGAATTAGTAATTTATTTAAATTGCTCATTCTTGATGTACTCTTTTAGGTAATGCTTGCCTGGAGCATACCAATCTCTCTGTATGTTAATGAGTTACACAAGGAACATGTTAAATATGTACACTCCTCATTTGCATACAAATTCAATTAACCCAGTTGAATGAGGAAAAAGGAGAAACAAATCTTTTGATTGATGTTTCTGGGTGCGTGTGTGAATACACGGGATGTGAATTGACTGAGGGTGATGTATCTCAATAGCTTTATTGTTTCTTTTTGATTATCATGTAAGATGTCCATAACTGAGGATTTTGTTCTCTGAAAGTCCAAAGAGTTTAATGTCAGGCTAATCACAGACCTCATAACTCATGAAGTTCCTAACATGATTTTGGCATATTACAGTCGGCCAGCATCGGTGCGGGATGTCAATTAAATGACTTGCTTCAAGCATATAGTCCAATTAAAAATAATCGTAATTGGGACGTACAAACCAGTGCATATCAATGAAGGCAAAGTGGGGGACCTGCATATGTGTCTGAACGTTAGCATGGCAGCACTGTGAATATTCAGGCCCCGGCCTCTCTCAACATTTACATATTACACAATTAACCAAATTGATTTCTGCCGCCTGTGATGAGAGGTGATGGCAGAAGCTGGTCTTTCTCCTCTGGGGGTTGGACACTGTGGCTTTCCATCAAAGATGTCATGAAGAATGCTGGGGCTTTATTAGCATGCCTCTAATTAGATGGTCACATGTACTGGCTAATTATCATATATACTGTCTTTTGTTGACAACCTCAAAAGCTATGAATTTTCTATGTAATATTACCTTAATTTGCATGAGTGAGCCATTAACATGGGTTTAATTGGTTTGAAATGTCCTTGCTGACGTTTTTATGCAAGGCTGAGGCCTGCTGATGAGTTCAGATGTTTTGATCTGAAATATTCTATTGCCAAAATTACTTTTTGCAACATTAAAAAACATTTGCTTTCACTTGTACTGCCTACCCCTTAAATTCACTCTATGTAAAGTCTATGCTGTATGTAGCTAATGGTCAGTTAGCAAACACTTATTAATGTGCACTACAGTACAGTCCCTATGGACCAATCAGGGGTTATGTGAACAAAGTGATATCATGGCCTCTGTGCACAGTTTGAACTTACAACCTTTTAGCAACCAGATCTTTAACCACTATGCCACATCTTAGTCCACAACAACATACCCAACAGTGTTGGCACACCTTATCTCAGTAACTGATTTAAGGCCTATAAATATAACTCAACTGCTAAATAAAAAGTCAACTGGTTTGGGTCACAGGGTGTCATTTACAGGTTCATATACTGATAAATGATTATGAATCTCAATCATACTGTGTAATGAACATGTTCACACATGCACACATGTAAACATGAATTCAGTGTCACTCCTCTTCTAACTGGGTTCACATAGAAACTGGAGTCATGGGATAAAGTGAAGCGGGTCAGTAGGTGGGTGTGTGAAATCTGTTCTTGGGGGCTGTAAGCAGGCACCACAGAGAAAGCCAGAGACTGTAGAGCAGTGGAGTTATGCTTGGCTCAGTCCTTTGGGCTGTTTGACATCCTCCTCTCCCTCATATGAGAATGATGGGGGTGTTTTCTCAGGGTAATGAGGAATAAGATTCATGGTGCAGAGTTCACTTTCAAACATATTACAGCTCACATGTTCTCATGATTCAATGAAGCTATTTATTAATGTAGGATTATTCAGTTGCTTTCCTTTTTGTTGCTTTTCAGGGCTATAATTACTTTCTACAATCTCAGAGGCTGTGCAAAAATGACATGGAAGGGAAAGTACAACCTTTGCAAAGTAAAGTGAAACAGAAGTTGTCAAACAAGAAAAGTTCATGAACTCTCTCTCTCTTTTAATGAGGCATTATGAGAGCGTTGCAATGTTGTATTTTGTGAAGTAATAGAATACAGTACCCTGAATAAGATAAAAGTCTGAAACAAGTGTGTTTAGTATCTTCCTGTGCATTAGGCAACTTTTGTTTTCATTTGCTAAAGTACACTTCCTCCCTAAACCATTACCAGAGTTCAGTGTAAAATAGCAGTTTTATCTCCCAAATCTTTCTTCCACATGATAATCACTTCTTGTCCGGATCTCAGGGTTCTCCCAGGAAGTATGTGTGTGTTATGTAATCTGTTATGTATGATCCTGTCTGGCACTTTCTCACTGGGAAAATCAAACACTGTGGTTTAACTACGAAGTTTTTCTCTGTCACTAGTGGCACCAAATGGAATTGCAAAATAAATTTTCAAACATTCCCCTTGCCTGCCATTGTGTAATACCTGGAGAGAGATAACTGTTAGCATTCACATTAATCTTAATGGAAGGTATTTTGAGGCTGTTTGTGTTTTTTGACATGTTTTACATAAAACATATAACATGTTTTTATATTAATGCATTAAAAATTTTTCATCCAGCACGATTTTAGTCCATTTCAGTCCATGCAGTTACTCAAACTCTAGTGTTGCAAACACAACTGCTTGACCTGTTGAGCTATTGGAACACATGTTTGGCAAAGAATTTTCTGACTGGCCAGCATGCATTAGCTGTGGTAAGATAAACTGATTTACAGTATTCAGTTGTGTCTGTCAGGCAGTAGACACACTGTATGTGTGGTATTCAAAAATCCCTTACAGCAGCTTTAAGAATGTAAACTTCCATGTGTGAGCGATGACATATTCTGTCATTACGTCATTCCGTTCTTCTACTTTGACACTTTTTATTTTCCTCCTTTGTTACTCTTCCAATACGAACACACTTTTGTCCTTCTGAAGGCCTTATCTCATTTTTTTCTCAACCATCCTTTGCTGTCTTTCTCTTTATTTTTCTTGCTTCTCTTTATTTTTTCTGCCTCTTCCTGTTGGCCCACGAGCAAGCGGTCTGGACTGGTTTGAATTAGGATCCTACATCTGCATTCGGATGCCTTTGCTGTGCTTTGAAATATAGAGCATGTACAGCATTATGTATTACACATAGACCTCAGAACCTCTTGTGTCTATAGATCAAGTCAAGTTAGGAATTTCCTGCTTCGCATAACCATACACATTGCTCCCAGCATCAAATCGCAGTAGGGGCTGCTTTGCACTTTTGTTTGGGATCCATACAGCCTGACCTTCTAAAACTTTTATCAAGCGCACCTTTTCTGTGCAGAGTCAGTC
>JAZGTK010015988.1:0-12944 GCA_036877625.1 Ambastaia sidthimunki
TGTGGCTTCAAATACCTATTCACTTACTAAAGCATGTCAACATTGCACAGTGCGAGTGATAGAAGTAACAAAATGTGCCCTCTTTCCAATGATGCATTACAGTAAAGGAGTTTAGATATCATAGAACCTTATTCAGAGCAAAGTCATCTTTAATTTTAACAGGAATGACAGTGAGGCTCTAAAGGACAGGCGCAGGTCTCTTCAGTTAGCTATATTGTTTTTTTTTTTTTTTATGGAAAATGGCAAAAATATATTTTTAAATATATTTATATTTAAGTAGACAAAACAATTTCCAGACAACAAAGCTATGGAAAATGTTACAGCATCTAAGAGCTTTTACAGCAGATGTCACTGGAAAATTGGTAAGTCTATCCCTGTAGCCTTGCTTTCATGCCTCTCATGCTGTTGCTCTGAATACGGTATACAGAGTGAAAAACAAAGCATTTACAATGCTGCAATCAGCCATTGTACTCGTCATATGAGTTGAAAGCAAATAAAATGCAGAGTTGCACTTCTAGTGCTCATTTCACTTGGAAAATTCAAATCATATCTATAGTCAGTTTTGACACGTTTTGCCAAAGCATGGGCAGAGTAATGTCACAATGAGCCAATGTTGAAAATATCCAATGCTGTTAACCAAAGCTAATAGCTCTTAGCAGCCATACAAGTGAAATCAATGAAAATGACAAAAAAAATAAAAAGTCTGATGTGTAAACTGTTTGGATGTAATAAATACTGCACACACAGCATGGAAAATCATATTACTACACTAACCAGCATCTTGTCCTTTGGCTTTTCCAAGAACCTGTTCCCGAAGAAAATCATGTTCATTTTCTAGCTCTCCAATCATTTTTTCTTGCCACTTTATTTTCTCCTCCAGAAATTCTACGTTCATTTTCATGGAAAAAATGCCTGAAAACAACACACCCCATAAGAATATTAGTAAGTTAAGAATTAATACTGGACACAAATACAAGTAGTTAATTGCTATTTGTGACAGACAAAATGACAACATACTTGTATCAGAACCCTGGCTGCTGCAGCTTGGTAAAGAAGGTACATTTTCCTCCAGATCACTAGGTGTTGCATCTTTGGAGCTCTCTGGAATGGACTCCTGCTGCTTGTGTTGTAGCTTCAACTTGCGCTTTGGCTGCATGAAAGGTTAAATAAATTTATTTTTATTAACCCCTATTACCCTATAACCCCAGAAAAATTTGGATATTTTGTAAAATGCAATAACAACAAAAATATGTGATTTGTTTATTCTATTAGATGACAAAAGTACTATTTATTCACAAAAGATAAAAAAAATAGAAAGTCCAAGGTTTTTTTCTTCCTTTTTTTTTAAACTGTTTATCTTAACTGTTATTGTAAATACACCACTTAAGCAATCATTTTTGTCTCATCTTATTTTAAACCAGTGGGCTGGCGAGTTACTGTAACACTTATGCTGTTACTTATACCGTTAACAGTCCTTTCATCCTGCGTATTTTGTGATGAGTGTACACTATGTTATCAAATACACAACAACTTGGTTATTAAAACGCTAGGACCATTAAATGTTTTATACCTAAATATATAAATACATTAGATTAGCTTAGATGTTAAATAAATAAAAGGTGCAACGATTTGATGCTAGCAAGCTACAGTGTTCGTTAAGGATATGTAGACTAGCAATATAACTGAAACACTGACATGGATGTAAAATAACTTTAAAACAAACAACACCCAAAGCCAAATTTGTATCATGAAAGACATACCACTTCGATCGACGGCTCGGAGAGTTTCTTTTTCAATAGCTTGATGCTCTTTCAGCTCTTGATGAAATCCTGCTCGACTGATTGATTGCTGCGTCTGATTGGACAGGAAGCGTGTGCACTGCGCGGGTCTAGCTTACCCGCGAAATTTAAATACACTACCAATACGAACTACAGTATGAGGTTCCATTTGTGCCAAAAACATGTCGTCTTGTTATGTCGTCTTATGTTGTATTCCCTGTCGTCCGGTTATATCGTCCTTGGCATAAGCTTGTGTTTTTGTGCTCAAATCGCACAGTTTGGGTTTTATCTTCGTGCTTTAATAATAATATTCAGATAATAAACTGTTTCTATATGCGTTAAGACTGTTTAAATCGAGCCAGCTGGTTATTTATTTGTAAAGTTGTGTCTGATAAATTAAAGATTTAACTAATCATTCCGTAGCGTGATTCAGTGCATTCATTGTACGCGTTTTATAATTTGGTTACAAATATTTGATACGTCTTTATTTCCCTTTTCTAGCGTTTCCAAACAATGTGTGACTATTAATATGTTAATACTTTAAATACAGAAGTCATGTGGTCAACCACGATCTGAACGCTTATTACCTTCCCGGTTTTTGTAAACTCATTTTGTTACACAAAACGTATAAACTAGCCCACAGCAGCACGTTGAATTAAATACAAGACGCGTTTACATCCCTCGTTGTATTTATAAAACGTAAATAAACACTTCTTACCTTCATAACAAAGCTTTCAAAATGTTAATAAATATAAACCGAGGCTGGATGACAGCTTTGGCTCAGACAATGAAATCATCTTGCAGTTTTTTTTCCTATTATTTTATTAGTTCTTTGTTCTGTCTGTTGTTATATTTCCTGGGTAAACAATAACAACATGCTTCATCGCATATATTTAAAAACATTTGCAAAAGTGCGAAAACTAAAACGTGACTCATACAAACTAAAAAAAAAGTTGCACAAGAGATAACACAAAACGGTAAACGTCATTCACAATATGCACTTCTAATCTGTGAGGAAAAACATGCACACAATGTTAATAACAGCATAACACAGCCATTTGTTTATATGTCTGGTGTGGTGTAGGTAAAAATGGAAAATGGCACTGAAACGTCCGATTCCTGAACGTGCAGCATTCCTGAAATACAGTAAATACATTTCAAACATTAGGAACAACCATTGAAAGCGCAACGTCAAGCTGTAACTATCATAAACAATCGTACTTTAGACTCAAAATAATTTATAAAATAAATGGCCACAGAAATATTTAAAGACACGAGATATGAAGTTCTGTCACTGGCGAACACAATACATGCACATTTGAACAGTCTGAACGTTTTAAAGGAAATGTATGCCTCTTTAAAGCCGCAGTACAACACCAGTAAACCGTTACAGCTGAAGCTTGGTAAAATACTAAAATGGCTGACACTAAAGCGACCGTGTTCAATTGGCTAATGAAAACCCTAAATGGGGGCTACATACCCCCCATTCGACATCTCGAGCGCCTTGGAAAACAACGACCGCTGCAGGTTAATAATCTTTTTAAATAAAGTAATAGTACAGTGTGCAATACATAAACATCTCACAATGAAGCACAAATGCTTAATATCTTTACTAAACGGCGTTAGTAATACGGGCTGTTATTATGAGCTATGAGCAAACGGCCGATCCTCTGCGAAAACTACAAAAATACGCTGCTAATACTTACTTGGTATGTACTCACACGGCAACCTGATAAAGTGTTAAAAATAAAAGGCATTGATTGGTTAATTAGAGCTAAGGTAGCCAAATTTCCTCTTTAACTCGCATGCTCTTCTCTTCGAACCAGTTTGTCATGACACGCTGATGACGTCGCGCACTCTGATTGATCAGAGTCATCCGGGACGTTCCACGACACCTGAGGCTTTTGTACGCTAGGTCATCGCTTAAATAAACCTTTAAAGGTTTAATTGTTTAAAACACAAACCACCTACAACATACAATGACATTTTATAGACACGCAGGCAGGTGTAACGCTGACAAAACAAACGCCGACCTTCTCCTCATTATCCATCGACCTGCCGCCCCTCTTCTTCTCCTCGGTTGGCAGACCAGCATTTGGTACACTACCGCCACCAACTGAACTGGAGTCTGAAACGGCATCTAAATTCACGACAATTATTACTTTTAGCTTAATCAATTATATGTTTATATGGAGGTGAAAGTTAATAATACGTTTTATAGATAAAGCTCTTTCATTAGAGCATCTCGCTGCAAACACATTCCCACTAAAACAATAAAGAAAACGTATACGGTTACTGTCGTAACCTCGGTTTCCTGAGAGACGGGAACGAACATTGCGTCAGTCGCTGACTATGGGGAGATCTCGTTTCCTCACCTTTCCTGAAATTTTATTGAATAACGCCAGTTGCACAACTGGCCAATGTCACATCGATTATGCAAATCGCATGCAAATACTAAATGAGACCTCAGGCAGTATATAATGCGCTGCACAGTGACATTGCCTCTAAGCAATAGCCCTAGTAGAATGCGCCCGAATATTCAGCGGGCATACTTTCCCTTGCGCTTCATAAGCTAAAGTGATAGCGTCCACAGTCCAATGCGAAAGTCTCTGCTTCGACACGGCGGGCGGGGGGGATTCAATCTTAGGAACTTAACGATCAGGTCGTGTTTTCCTAACGGCTGCCCATCATCTGAGGAGCGAGAGGCGGCAATAGCTGCCACATAAACCTTTAACGTAGAGGGCGCCGAACCGGCATCCAATCTGCATTGGAGAAAGTTCAAAATGTCCAAAACTGGACAGCGCTCCGGCACCACATCATGTTCGTGCACCACTTAACGAACACCTCCCACTTCAGGGAGTACAGGCGCCTAGTGGAAGGCGCACGGGCCTTCGTGAGCATGTCAAACACTCGCGCCTCCATGCTCATTAACGCCCTATAAGCAGCCAAGCATGCAGGCTCCACAACTCCGTGCTGGGGTGCCAGATTGTGCCGCTCGCTTGAGAAAGCAGGTCCCTCCGCAGGGGAATCTGCCAAGGCTGCCCCGCCAACATCTCCATCAAGTCCGGAAACCACGGCAGATTCGGCCAGTTCGGCGCAGTCAGTATTACCGACGCTCTCACCTCCCTGATTCTCCTCCCCGCGACGTCAGAGCATCTCCCCCCAACGGGGACTGCTCAGAGAGGGCAAAGAACAGCGGGCAGTGCGCGTTCTCCTGCGTTGCAAAGAGATCGACCGCCACTCTCCCGAACCGGTCCCATATCATTTGTACCGTCTAGGGATGAAGCCTCCACTCTCTGTGGGGAATACCGTCCCGCGAGAGCATGTCCGCCCCGCGGTTCAGACGGCCGGGAATATGCACAGCCTTGATCAAGAGAACATGTTGATCGGCCCAAAGAAGAAGGCTGGTCGCCTGTCTGCGCTAATGGAACCCCTCGACTGAATAGTGCGGGGTCACGCCACGGTGTCAGCGCTGTCATACAAGAGCGCGTGACTGTGAAGCGGAGATAAGTTGAAACTCGTCTGCTCTGCGGCAGGCAGGCTTTCAGCCATAGCTGCAGGGGACACATGTGAAGAAGTCCCAAATGGCACACCACCGAGGCTGCCGCCATAAACCCCAGGAGTCTCTGAAACAGCTTGAGCGCAACAAATCGACCAGGCTTGAACGGGTGCAGCGCAGCAGTTATGCTCTCCATGCACTCTCTGGAGAGACGCACGCGCATGGAGACAGAGTCGAGGCATATGCCCAGGTATGCCACCGGTTGACTCGGAACGAGTATGCTCTTCTGCATATTCACCTGCAGACCCAAAGAGCTCAGGTGGCTGAGCAAATCGCTCACATGGCTGACAAGCACATCCTTCGAACAGGCGAGAATCAGCCAATCGTCCAAATAATTCATAACGCGCATGCCTCTCGCCCTGAGGGGGGGAGAGCGCAGCGTTTACACACTTCGTAAAAGTGCGCAGGGCTAGAGACAGCCCAAACAGGAGCACCGTATACTGGTATGTGTCAGGGCTGGACTTGAACCCGGGTCTCTGGCGTTCAAAGCAAAGGCTCAGACCACCATGCCACAGAGGATAGATATTAAACCCAGAGATGAAACACTTAACTGGATGGATGAGGACAATTTATTTAACCAAAAATCCAAGCAAAGTAACAAACTAATAAAATACTTTTGAAAAAACAAGAAACAAAACCACAGGGTAATCACCCAGAAACAGTAACTTGGAAAAAGAAAATAAAAAAACAAACAAGAGAACTCGAGAAATCACGTGGCAATTTTAAGGCTTCCAAACAAAGGTATAGCGTAAACAATACCGAAGCGCTGACCGCAAGATCAGCGCTGCTTAAATACACTTAAATAAATTGGAAAACACAGGTGAATCGGATAACATCAATAATGGCATTAACTCCTAATCAGTCCCATATAGTCCAAAAGCAACCCCTAGTGGGTCGCAGGGGAAAATCAGGGCATAATGTGACAGTATGCAACCCCCTCGAACTGAAACCTCAGAAAGCGCCTGTGATGCGGGGCTATCTGTACATGAAAATAAGCGTCCTTCAAATCTATTGACGCAAACAAGTCTCCGGGGCGCACTTGCGCCAGGATTTGTCTGAGCGTGGTCATTTTGAAAGCACGCCTCCCGAGCGCACGGTTGATGGGTCTCAGATCCAAAATTGGTCGGAGACCTCCATCCTTCTTTGGTACCACGAAATACTGGCTGTAAAAGCCGCTGTTCAGCTCGGGCAGGGGAACTGACTCTATCGCTCCCTTGGCGAGCAAACTCGACACTTCCTGTCTTAAGAGCAGCGCGTCTCGGTGCAATGGATTCCTCCAAGGGTGTAGCCCCGCGCCTCTGCTCCGTCTACATGGGTAAAGAGTGCCTGGCCCATGATGTGGACGCGCGCTGACTGGGGCGCGGCCCATGTCTTTACCAGATGCTCATGTACATCTGAAAAGAAGGGGATGGACCTCCGCGGTGCGGCAGTACTGCGGCCCGACTAGAGCAACCACAAATCCAACTTGCTCTTGGACTGCTCCACTGGGGGGTCCCAGGCCAGGTCAAGCTCCTCGACTGCTTTAGTGAGAATCCGCACGAGCTCAGAGCTGAGGTCGGCAGGAGTCTCTGAGTCGGAACGCTCCCTTCTCGGACGCTGCCATGGAGAGGAGGTCATCCTCGACCTCGGTGCCGAACGAGATGGCGTCCGTGGCTTCCGGGGAAGGACGGAGGTTCTCCGCAGCAAAGAGGACCGGGGAGTGGGGCAACGGCTGAGGACGGTTTGATTCGCCGTCATCTCAGAACAGTGCTCACAGTCCGAGCCCACCAAGACTGCCTCCGCGTGGGCGAGACCCAAACACAGCACGCAGAACCCATGCGAGTCCGGCAAGGCGATGGGTCCCGCGCAGATTCCACAAAGATCGAATTTCTCCATATTGTAGCTTCAGGTGAAGGAAAAGATTCTGAGGCAATGTCACTGTGCAGCACATTATATACTGCCTGAGGTCTCATTTAGTATTTGCATGCGTCTACGTGGAGTCTGCAAATCTGCAATTAAAAGAATGAAGAGAAGAGGTGACCTGAAAATTGAAGAAAGACACAAAATAGTTTTAATTGATGAGAGCAAATTTGGCCACAAAAGAAAGGTAATATATTTTCAATTACATCTGGTCATATTTAGTCATAGTAAAGATGAATGATAAAATAAATTAATTTAATAAATTAAATTGTCATTTTTAGTACAACCGAGAAAGACAGAGCAACAGGGCATCATGGGTGTTTGGAATGCTTGGGGTTAAAGAGGAGTGCAGAAGACCCATTCTGAGAGTTGTCAATCAGCATTCAACTCAACACCTCATGCCAATTCTCCAGAAGCATGTTAGACAAGGAAGCACTGTTGTGTCAGATGGGTGGAGAGCCTATAACTGTCTCAGAGATGCTGGATATAACCATCTAACTGTAAACCATAAAGAGGTATTTGTTGATCCTCAGACAGGTGCTCACACACAAAACATTGAGAGATTCTGGGGAGTCTGCAAGGCAACAGTGTGAAGATTTAGCGGGAATCTCACAAAAAGCAGGGTCAAAGACCACTTAAAAGTAATCAAGTGGACCTACTGGTGTGGTGACAAACATAAAAATGGCCCCCTGGGTATGATTTTGCATGACATTAGAAGGAAATATCCTTGTCACGAAAAATACGGAGATCCAGATGCGGGTTAGGAGGGTTTATTGAAAAACACCAACACAGGCAGTCAAAAAGCAAAACAAACAACAGAAGGCACGGATCCGGCACAGGCACTGGTGAAGCGGGCAGCGGGAGAACCGGGAGGATGACGGGCAGGGCAGGAGAGGCAGCTGAGCGGTGACGGGTTGGAGGGAAAGGGGAGAACCGGGCAGAGCGCGGAGAGCCAGTCCACGATGCTGGAACACAAATCCGGGAGGACGGAAAGCGGGGTCTGGAGCAGAAAGGGAAAAAAACAAAAGCGAAACAAAAACACAAATGACGTCTAGACACGATAAATAACAAGACAAGAAAATACAGCGCAAAAACTTGACGGGTCAGGATACTGGCATAAACCAAGACGAACTGACAATGGACAGAAAACACGAGGGAACTATAAAGGGGAGAAATTAAAAAGGAGGCGGGGTTGACGCAGACAACCGAGCACATGGCAAGCTGTCAAAACAAAGCCATAAGCTCAAACAAACACAAGGACAACAGACACAGACAACAAAACCTGGGTTGGTCAGACCAAGGTTCTGACAATCCTGTGTAAAAAAATGTGGATGTTTGGTTAATTCTTTGACCATCATCATTTGTGTTAAAGGCAAATTTGTCAATGAACTGTTTGAAAATTGACTGTGATTATTGAAGATGTGTCTCATCTCTAGTTTGTTCTCTTGTTGAACCATAAAACAATAAAGACAGAATTCTTCACTGCAATATTTCATGTCTCTTTTCTTATTGGAAAACAGCAAATGCTTACTTTAGAATAGGGAACATAATCTGAAGTAATACTGCATTTATTAGTGAGAAATGTGCTTGTTAGCTATTCATAAATTCAGGGAATGGGGAATATTTAGTTTAAAGGTCATTTGTTAGTATAGAACAACTGCTAGAAAGACTGCTTTTGTGTAACATCACAGTGTTTTTCAGTGAATTTAAATGTCTGTGATGAAATGCCTATTCTATATTTCATACTTATAAGCTACACATTCACACAGTGTACTGAGAACTTATAAAGTGTGTAATTCGCACAATACAAGCTATTAGTTTGTTTTATTTTTAGCTAATTAGTACACTGTTAGAACAGAAACAAGTACAAAGGGACTATAAGACAAAAATAAGACAACAACCAATAAAGGCCTTATAAATAGCTTGTAATGGCATACAAATCCCTAACTAGTCACTTACAAATGCAGTCATTAATTACTGTCTAACTTCTGATCCTTAAAATAAAGTGTTACCGAACAGGGTTCTTCCCCTTCGCCCCTTCTGTGGATATAGACACAAATATAGCTGCAAACAGCAACTATGGGATCAAGCCCATCAAAAGGGCAAATGAAAAATTTATATTTTTGTTTGTAACTTGAAAACTTTTCATGAGGCATACCAAGTCAAACAATACGGTCATTTTGAATTTTGTCATTAAATACAGTATTCAACAAACACATTTGTGTATTCTTACAAAACTTGGTATGGTTCATCAACCCCATAGTCTGAGGTGACCTACAAAGTTTGGGGCAGGCGCCATCTAGTTGTCAAGAGATGTAACCAAATATTTGTAAATTCTTATAACACATGATAAATATAAAATATTGTTTGTTTTGTTTGTTGTTTGTTTGTTTTGCCATCATTTCAGTTAAATTGTTTGGCTCTTTTCAAGTCCTACGATACCAGATTTGTCCTAGTCAATTCTATTTTCTGTCGTTTTTGATTATATTTTGATTAACTTTACTTTTTTAACTTCTCCCAAAGGATTAGTTCAATTTGCATGAAACTTGGTATGTAGCATCTAGAGACACTCACAACAAAAAGTTGTCTAATTCATGTCAGTTGCTCAAATCATTCTCATATAACATGTCCACGACATGTTGACAACATGCATATGCAATGGACTTATCTTTGCTACACCTTTGTGTATTGACTTGAAATGTTGTAGATGTCATTGTCTCAACATACCACCTCATAAAAATTAGGTGACATCACCATCTATTGGCCAAAAGTTATAAAACACTTCTGCTCTTGAGTTCTAGGGAAGCCTATAGAATGGTACATGGGAAAGTTATGAAATTTGGCACACAAATAAAGGTCATTCTGAAATGTTATCATAGCTAATTTGTCTCTACCTCAAACCCTTTAGAACCACAAACAGGTCGAAATTTCACTCATGTTTATGCTCATAACTTTTGACTTGTAAGTCCTAGAACATTTCTTTTTCCTCAAATTCTTTTTCCTCTGATTCCTTGGCTCATGCCGAATCCAACACACCCTGATATCATTTTTTGTTATGAACATTTTCAAAATACTTTTTCTAATCCCTCTTAAGGTGTTTGTCCAATTTATGAAATTTGGTGTTTAGCATTTAGAGACACTCAGGATAAAAGTTTTTAAAAAGCCTTTTGATGCGCTTTACTGTTTTTTACTCTATACTACAAATTTTAAAATAAACACAAAAAAGATATGAGGCAATATCTGGGCAATGCTTTGGTATATTCACACATCTGGACCTAAGTCCAGATAGAGTGGTCTCTTCAGTTTTCCCATAGCATGATGAGTCAAAACTATATCCAATGTTTTTTGGTCATCCATTTTCAGCATCAGCCATTTTGAAATCATTTTGCAATCAACACAATTGCATAACATTATGAAACTTGGAATAGTTCATCCTGACCATGTTACATGCTAGTTTGAGGTTGGCAACCCTCAGTGTTACAAAATAAATAAGATATTACAAAATGTATAAAACTGCTTATAGCATTAGATTGAAATGCCATTTTGTCATGTGAAAGTGACATGTTTTTGTCAGTTATGGTTACCCATAACTGAAATGTAACCTCTGCATTTAACCCATCCCTAGTGAGGAGTGAACACACACTGCAAGTCGTGAACACACACACACCAGTGGGCAGCTATCACTGCAGCGCCCAAGGAGCAATCAGGGGTTAGGTGCCTTGCTCAAGGGCACTTCAGTTGCTACCTGCTGGCACTGGAATCGAACCGACAACCTGCTGATTACAAGCCCGACTCACTAACCAGTAGGCCACATGTTGTTATTATTTTATTATTATTTTTAATATTGTTATATTAAAAACCTGCTTTTCAAACCCCTTCTACAGCTTTTGTCTGATTTGCACAAAACATGGTGCACAAAATGAGGTATCATTTTCATAACATTTTGACAATCTCAAAAACAATATGTCAGCCCCACCTATTGGTCGATAGTTATAAATAGTTTTATGGTGTTGTAACAGGTTTTACCTATGTTTACTTGGTCTATGTAACTCTGCCTCTATACCATTGCCACTAACAACAATTAAAAAATTAACACACAAAATCAAGGTGAGTGCTAATGATTTTTTGGCAGAAATAATAGGCAGAGCAGGAGTGGTAGGTGTAGTTTCTTTTACAGTGCTATCATGTTTGGGTATAATGGAGCATCCACCAAAAATGCAGGTCTTTCCCCATCTACTGTACATAATACTGTAAAAAGATTAAGGAAATCCAGAAAAATGTAGGGTAAGGCACCATCATGTTGCTGTGTGTCACAAATCCGGTCTCTGTGGCTCCCTCTGACCACCGCCAGCAGGAGCCATCACCTGAATATTAAATGGACTACATTTCCCATGCTCCCCGTATCTGGGACCACGCCCCTCTCAGCTGTTCCCAATTGCCCCATCAATGACTATTTATAATCACCCTTTATTGAGTTCGTTGCGAAGTCTTGTTTTGCCACGGTAAACATTTCTGAGCATTTTCTGGATTATACTTACCTGTTGCCTACCTTGCCTGTTACCCTTTGTTGATTGTTTGCTGCCTGCCTGTTTGACCCACGCCTGTTTCCTGATTTACTCTGTTTGATTGCCGCCTGCCCTGATTCTCTGCCTGGACTGTGTTTTGATTCTGGTTGCATGTGATATCCCTGTTTACTGTGTATGACCTCTGCCTGTACGACCCTGATTAAAGTTACGCTGCACATGGATCCCTCAACCCCTGAGTCTTTGTTACACTGTGTTAAATATAGCCACACAGAATTTAGGAGTAATTTGAAGGAAAAAAAGACACTGAATACAGTTTGCCGCTGCATCAAGAAATGCAACCTAAGTCTTTGCACAAGAAGAAATATATATATTTGTTTAATGCAGAGATTAAATAAATCTTGGATGGTTTAAAAAACAGTGGAAAAGTGTGCTGTGGTCAGACAATTCCACGTTTCAGGTTGTTTTTGGGAAATACTGACAGCAAGTTTGTCCAAAAAATGTCCAAAGAAGAAAGGACCAACCAGACTTTCATCATTGACCGCTGCAAAAACAAATATCTGTCATAGTGTGAATGTGCATCAGTGCAAATGGCAGGGGTGACTTGCATATGTGTGAAGGTAATATTCTTGTGGAAACATATACTGGGATTATACTACCATCAAGATGACAATCTTTCCTAGGAAGCAAGACATTACCACGACTCATTCTGCATTCATCTTACATTCCTTCTTCCATGTCGCGCACCCACTCTTTTCTGTTACTGATTCTGAAATTGTATTTGTTAAACTGTGATTTTATTATGATTTCAAAAATTGTAAAGCGTTAAGGAAGGCAGGATTTAACATAAGTGTAGCGCCCCCTATGCCCTGCCTGTGTCCAGAGCGGCGCACCGGGTTCTTTAAGTTGTCTCTCGACTAAGCACTAATTCTATCCTCCCCTTACTAAACTCTGTCAACTAAATGTCACTGCACAATGATTTAAACCGGCTCGTTAAGGTAAGTATAATCAATGTTACATTGATTTATTTATAACAGAAAATAAAATTGACAGAATGAATGCATAAATAAAGTCTCAAAAAAAAATAAATCAGTGAATGAAATTCACAGTATTCAAAGTTATTCAATAAACTTCAACTTAAACGTGTCATGTGTCTGTCTTTGTTTCCTTTAGAAATAAAAAGAC
>JAZGTK010015989.1:0-12944 GCA_036877625.1 Ambastaia sidthimunki
TCTATTAATGTCTGGCGGTCGTACACATGAACACCACTGTGTCTGGTGTCCATGTGTCTTTTGTGTCAGGCTAAGATACAAAAATAGCACCATTTTGTCTCCGTAGTGGCCGCTGCGTGCTACTGCCGCGGCCACTACACAATTATTAATATTCCTTGTTTGGAATAACATTTGTTTCCCTTACACAAGGAATGGTGGAGAATAGTACTATTAACATTCATTCTGAGTAAACTTAATATAATAAGAAATAATTATATCTTTGGTGAAGAATGCTTTATTCATAAACAAACCTCAATATTAATCTTCTACATTTATTACACAGTTTTTGTTAAAATAGCTCTGTGTAATTGAAAGATAGACTAATTAACTCAATATTTAAAAATATAACAATAAATATAATAGTAAATCATATTTAAAAAATGGCGGTAATTAGAGTATTGGGTTGTTATCTTAGATTAAATTAAAACATTCATTATGAGTAAAGATGTTTTTCATGTTAATAATGGGAGGACTAACTTGTGAAGAGTGAATCATCATCCTCTTCTCCATCTTCCTCTTTATACATGCTGGGCAGATCCTTATAGTTTGATTCATTAGGGATATTTTCTTTATCATCATCACAATCAATGACCACAGTGGGCAGAGAACATCTGTATTTCCCTGCATGCACCACAGAGCTGAAAACACAAAAAAAAATCAACATCAAATTATATCTAGAATGTGTCAAATAATAATAATAATAATTTCCATAATTTACTTATCCTAATGGGAAAGTAAACGATGGAAGAATTTTCATTTTTGGGTGAACTATCCCTTTAGTCACAGATGATGAATTTCTGGGACACAGAGATGCATGATTTTAAATACTTGCTAAAATTAAAATAGCCCAACATGCTTCAATGTTTTTACAAAACTGTCTTAAATGTCGTTTTTCTGTGAAAAGATCAGGTCTGATCAAAACCTCTGACCACAATTAGGAGCAAAGAGAAGCACTATATCATCAGAGACAGCCTCAGCTTTAAGATAGGCTGTATAGAACAAGCCCCTTAGGAAAACGGCGTGTTCAAAATTCATTTCACAAGAGCCAAACACTCCTTAGGGCTTTTCACAATTGAAATATTTAACCCTGGGCCATTCTAAACCCTGAATAAACATAATCCTGGGTTATCTGTTTTCCATATTCCCTCGTCACACTTTACCAGGGCACACTGTACATTCCCAAAACCTTATCTTAGACAAACCCTCTTGTGTGCTGTTTTAGGGAGCCCTACCCAGGGCATCACATTTTTAGGGTCAAATAAACAAGAAAAATCAGAACAGTGGTAATACTCCCTTGATCAGGATTTTTCGCATCGCTCTAAAACAGACGT
Source organism: Ambastaia sidthimunki (assembly GCA_036877625.1). Taxonomy (NCBI): domain Eukaryota; kingdom Metazoa; phylum Chordata; class Actinopteri; order Cypriniformes; family Botiidae; genus Ambastaia; species Ambastaia sidthimunki. Next base: position 1,371 of record JAZGTK010015989.1, read on the forward strand.
TAAAAGTGACTCAGGGCTGCAGACTGAACCCTGTGCCCTTTGTTCAATAATAGGTCAGACCTTATCTAACACAGCATCTGCTGGTAAGGTAGGAAGACAGTTGGCTTGATGTTTAAGTGCCAGTCTGATGCCCAGCAGGTTCACAGTAAGCAAAGCAGTGCTGGTTAAGTGGGGCAGGAGATCTGTGGTGGGCTGCAGGCTGGGTCAGTGACTGCAGTGTCCCTATAATATCCCGTTCAGAACTCTACGTACTTGTTAGGAAATGCAGACAAGAGTCATTCTCTTATTAAAAAACAGCAATGCCTGTGGCTTGAGAAAGCCATCCAATAGCAGTTGACTGCTCTGTCCATGGGCTTCTGCTTCAAATGCATGTTTTTCCTGAGCCAGAGACTGATTACTCTGAAAAATTATATAAAAATGTTGAGTGGCTGATGGCACCACAAGAATGTGCACAGATCTTCACTAGTGACTTTGCTCAGCTGTGACATTTAAAAAAATAAAAACAATGATAGCTATGAAATAAAAAAAAAACAAAATCATAATGATTTGTTATTTGAATGATAATGTAATATTTACATAGTATAGATGCAAGTGGCGATGACAAGGCAAAGCACTATGGCGCCATTGCCACCTCATGCTTCTCAGAAAACAATGAATAGTTGTCACATGCATTTAATTCCCAAAATAACTAAGGCACATTTAAAAGTCTGTTAAGGATGATGTAGATCACTCAATGCATGCTGAAGATATGAGACACTTCCTGTTCCATTTATTGCCAGAAATTGAGTGCCTCACTATGGCAACATTGTTGGCGATATTAACAATGTGATTAAAGTTTAGCATTTTCAACCTTTCTTTTTTTTTCTGATCAGGCAGGAAGTGACTTAGGTATATTTAAAAGGATGTTTAAATGCTGTTTTAAGTACTTCCTTCTGCCAGTTGGGGGCGCTATGCCTGTGACTCACAACAGACACCTCTATGTCATCAGTCCCTAGGACCAAACATACATCTCAAGTTTTAACGAAATTACATCTTTAGTGCTTACCACTAACCCACAGCTTAGACCTTTCAGCTCATTGAATACAAGTCATCACTTGTACACAAACCTCTCTAGCCTCTGCAGTGTCTTTTGCAGCTCATCAATGATGCGGCTGGACGGGTGGACACCGCCATACTGCAGCTGTAGCAGGTGACTGTACTGCGGAAAGGGTGGAGCTTTTTTGTTGAATGACAGGGGGGTGGGTGAGGAGGAGGAAGAGGGCATGTAAATCATGACTTTCTTAGGTGGTAGAGGAGGAGACAGCCTTCCCTGAAGACATGGCACGTTTACCAGCTGATAAGAGTCTGATCACAGAACAAAAAAAATAAGATTCACGCATGGTATGAACATCACAAATGTGTCTTTTGTAAGCAAGCTCATGTGATTTGTTGGCATCTAATTTTATTGCCATTTTAACTTAAATCATATTTTCTTGACAAATATATAATAATTATATAATAATCAACAATTAGTAAATTTCTGCTTAGAAAACAACAGTTCTGTGCAACATGACAAAAGATTCTTTAAATTTGCCTAATGAATTTTACTTACTTGATAAAAACTGAAAACACTTCTGTATGAGTCCATTAAGAATATTTCAAACTTTGTACTGATAAATGGTGTTGAATCATCACATTAAAACATCTGTGATGTGCTTGTAAAAGAGTCTGCAAAATAATCTATAGGTGTAAGGAAATATGGGGTTCAAATGTTGTTTTAATGAAACTAAGACTTTTACACATACAATTTAAACAATTAGGAATGAGTAGACATTAAAAGGGGTTGTGAAAATATTATTGTTCAGTTCTTTTATACAAGTTTACCTCAAAGCTAGTCTTAATTGAAACAAAACGTTTATTTATACATTTAAATGCAATAAAACAATTTATAAGAGCAAAAACTATAACAATGTCACAGATGTATGAAGTGTTATCTAGACTACTACTATTATGGAGGCACAACAGGTATACTACAAGAAATTAGTATAATTTAAGAAAATACAGAAGAGTGGGATTTGGGCAAACTTTCGTTGTACAACATTATTTATAAAAGCACAGTCTGACATCTAGTTACTCTAGTCATAGGTTTTTATTTAGTCATAGACATTTGTTTTACAATTTTGCCCTTTAATTTTAAAATTAAGAAAATCTTTATATGGGAGAGCATGCACAGGACCACCTCACCATAGGCTCACAAACTCTTGGGAAAAACACTGGACTGTCTCTGACTCAACAAATCAGAAAAAGTGACTATTTAAGTTATGTTAAAATCAGATATTTCAGACTTTTTGGTCAGCTAAAACTTGTAATGAAGTAATTATTACAGTATGTATCTTTACCTTTACTAAAGTGTGGTTTTCAGGTGCTCTTTACACCTCTAGTGTAAAGATTGTGATTTTACCTTTGCCGTGATTGGTCAGTCTGGTGAGAGGTTTTGGGGGAAGAGCTGGTGGCTGTTTATGGACAAGTTGAGGTTTGGCAGGGAGTTTCTGAAGATCATTTGAAAAAGCAACTGACTTCTTAGAAGGAAGTGTCAGAGATGACTTTAGCGTGTTGTCCTGGGCACAAACTCCTCCATCCAAAGACAATTTAAAATCAATAGCAGCTGAAAAAAAACCACAAAATAATAATTACATTAAAACAAAAATTCTGTGGATATTGTAAATTATAAACAATTTACAAAGAATCATGTCACAACACTACAACATGGCAACAAATTTCACAGAATTGATTATGAGGAATGGAATAAGAACATATTTTGCTTGGAAAAACTGACTTTGAACCTCCAGCACTAGAAGAACAAGACATAATTTAAGACATTTATCTAAACACATTACTCGGTTCAATAAGTACTCCACTATCTGAGCTGAGTTAATTAAAAGATGACACAGATGAGCCTTTGGTGAGGAAACAGCTCTTTGATGTATTTGATCTTTTTAATGCTTTAATTATATTGACAAGCTGAGCTAAAGGCCGAATTCATGCTAATAACAACAGTTAAAAAAGGCTTTTAAAGAAAATTATTGCACAATATTGGCATGTGCTTTGCTGACAAGGAAAAAAAACAACACACAAACACTCAGGTTGTTCTTGCCCATGTAATGATATCTCTCACTCTTGTACTCTACAGATCATTTTCTGAAACATTGATGCTCTGGATTTTCTTTATGCATCTTGAAGTCATGCAATTGTATAAATCTACAATAGAAGAAACAGAAAGGTTTTCAAACATGTGCTTTTTAGAGATTTCTGAATAAAAATTGTGTAACAAATGTTCTTTATATTTATTAAATATATTGTATATATTGTTATATTTTATCCACCCAAAAGAAATAAATACTGATTCTTTCACATGCAAAAAAACACACTGAAATATTTACATAGTGTCTAATTTACTTGCTAATAAAACCTTTTTTTAAATGATCTGATGCCACCAACCTGACACACTCAGTGAAGTGCTTAAAACGTTATAAACATAAACACACCTAAACCCATTTACTTCTACTCCCAGAAGACACATAAAGCCTAAGAGTTGACTAAAGATCAGTGTGTATGGTCGGGTGCTTTTTTTAATGCTGTTCAGTAATATTTTTTGATTCCCGGATCTTGAGTAATGTCTCCACTGCAGAAACATCTATGAGAGCTTTTGATCTTCAACAGAGAGGCAAATGTTAATATCTGAAAACTGCTGCACTGCTGCTGCTGTAATACTGAATTCAGCACACCTACCTTATCACAGATGTGGTAAACTACATCAACCATGCTGAAATGTAGACTTTTTTAAATGTTCGTCTGGCTGAGAACTTCACGACTGTCCAAGTAACAAAAGTGGTCATTAAACCCCTTGGTAGTTGTTAGTTTCCAAAACCTTGCATCTTATTTGAAATCATTGACTTTTATTAGGTTTACATTAAAGTGGTCACTGAACAGCTCTATAACTATCAGGATCAATATCACTTATTAAAAACCAATATCAGTTGACCACCAGTGCTAGAAGATCTGAAAGATCTCAGATTAAATTCTTAGATAGATATTGGCCACCTGTAACTGTACATAAAAGTTTGTGTTAAATTATTGCAATAATTGTTTGTTGCAATAAAAGTTTGATGGACTTGGACTTGAAGTTAAACCTATATCAGTATGTCAGAATGATGAAAGATCTTGCTATGGTTTCTTTGCTTCCTTCTTAATCTCTAAAAAGGTCCTCTCTCATTCATGTATTATTTAAACACACTAAAGAAAAGAGGCAAAAAAATAAATAATGGTTTGTACTTTAAATAATATACATTACTTAAACATATACCTTATACATAATATAAATTAAATATTTTTTAAATAAAAACAGTCAAGGCAAGTCAAACGGTCAAGTTTATAAACACTGCAAAATAGACAAATGCACACCTTATCAACCCTAAACAACTGAACTCTCTTTTATGTTGTGCCAAACAATAAACCCAAAATCCATATGCTAAACCAACAAGCACATTATCCCAAAATAAAAGACAAAGATCTCAACTGCCATGCTATAAAACTGTCACTTCAGGTAAATGAAGAACAAAAGGTAAAAGGCATCAGTCAACTGCAAACCTGACCGATGATGCATGTAATGAACACAGGTCAGATCCATCTTCACAAACACACATTCTCACCTGTCCTCTGTCCGTCTGTTATATCCACCATCCTGTCACATTCATGAGCACTGGGTACTGGCCCTGACGTCAGCCCACTCTCCAGCCGCCCAGCCTGCTTTACACCAGAGACCATGGAGTCTGAAATAGCAAGAACTATGCTGTCATATAACTGATCTTCTTTTACCACCCATTCTGCAGCTGTACGCTAAAATATGGTCTTTAAACAGCCCCAGAAAACTCACTGCTGTTTTAAGAACAAGCTGATGCATTAAAAATCAACCTGATGCATTTAGTATTACAGATGCAGAAGTGTAAGCTGATCTATGAAATAGCTAAATTTAAAATGTTAAATTTGAGTCCAAAATTATTATATGTCATCAGGTTCAGAGTCATTATTAGTGAAGAACTTACACAGACCTTTTTCAAGGATCCCTTTCAGCACTCCTTGTTTGACAAGCTCCTCTCTGGTCTGACGCATTGACATTTTCTTGTCCAGCGCTGCCAACACACACACACACACGCAGAAGATAGACATATCCATTAATACACTTGCATAATATTTGCATTAATAAATCTACAGTGTATGCTGTTTGTTTGTATCTATATCTGCACAAATATACATACATGCACGCACACACACTATACACTATATAGATATACAACTTTGTCTAAGGTGTTGGAAAAGGTATTTCGTATAGCATGGAAGGAGAGTATTTCAAACTACAGAAAGACCTTAAAAAGCTCCAGATCTGCCTACTTTTCACATTTTTTAGAAGGCAATAAAACATAACCCTAGATATTTATTTGAAACAGTGGCTAAATTAACCAAAAATAAAGCATCAACTGCTTCTGACAGTTGTCAATATCATAGCAGTGATTTTATGAATTTCTTTAATAAAAAACAAACATGCTAATGCCTGCAACACCATCGCATCAGACGCTGCATCATTACTCTCTGTAAAAAGAGAGGAGCTCACTCAGGTACTGAGGAGCTAGACCATTCAGGGCCTTGTACGAGAGAATTTTAAAGTTTATATGGTATTTAATAGGTAGCCAGTGCAGTCTTGACAGAACCGGGCTAATGTGGTCATACTTGTACGTGCTCGTAAGGACTCTGGCTGCTGCATTTTGGACTATTTGGAGTTTTTGAATTAAACTTGCAGGACAGCCACCTAATAAGGCATTGCAATAATTGTTTGTTGCTGTGAGTGAAAAGGTATCATATCAATCACAAGTTTACTATGGGGTGCCACAGGGCTTAGTGCTTGGGCCTTTACTTTTTACCCTGTACATGCTACCTCTGGGAGCAATTGTCTTCATTATTTCATTGTAAGTTAATGTGCATAAATAAGCAGGTTGTGAGACATGGAGACAATTTTCATTGTTATGCTGATAATACTCAGTTGTAGATCTCTTTGAAGCAAAATGAGACAAATAACTTCACCAAACTAACAGAATGTATAGTCGATATTAAAACTTGGATAACGAGCACTAGATTCAGACAACTTCAGACAAAACAGAATTTACAATAATTTTAATTATTGGATCAATTCCACACGGAACAACCTAGAATACTGTCTTAACTTTGACTTGAAGGATTGTGTGTATTCTGTATATAACACCTTTACATTTGTTCTGTGTGGTTTCTGTGGGATCCCATTTGGTTAGCTCTTCTTGTGAGGTTTCAGTGGGATCAAAGGATTCCCCCTGCTGTGCTCCTATCAGGAAATCTCTGTAGGACATTTGTTACCTGGTATAAAGCTCTGTCAATAAAACTCTTTTCCCCTGAACTTGGTCCAGCTTTCTTCATTTATGTACTAGAAGCATTCTAGTACATTGGCGAGCCACCCAATGACTGCTCAGCCAAATTCAAGGAAAATCTAACAGACTGATGCCCTATAAAGCCTGCTACATCAACCAAGAATATGGGTGTTATTATATAGCAATTAGTCTTTTAAAAACCACACCTCCTACAGTTCCAATATTTTTTCACCTTTAAAATATATCAAAATATAAAAAAGAGGGGGAACAACTGCACTTGTAAATTACTCTATGCTAGGCTAGGGAGACTGGCACGATGCTTCTAGACTGTTGCCTTCTGATCGTTGATTTACTGTTTCTATTGTTCTTTCAAGTCGCTTTGGATAAAAGCATCTGCTAAATGCCTAAATGTAAATGTAATCAAAACTACAACACATGCTCTCTATGTCAAACACTGAAAAATTAATTTATGCATTCATGTCATCAAGACTTGCTTATTGCAATGCTGTATTAGGTGCTTGCCCTGCAGGTTTAATTCAAAGACTCCAGCTAATCCAAAATGCAACAGCCAAAGTCCTTATGAGAACGAACAAGTATGACCACATTAGCCCAGTTCTGTCAAAACTGCACTGGCTGCCCATTCATTCTCATATAAACTTTAAAATTCTGCTGATTACCTACAAGGCCCTGAATAGTCTAGCTCCTCAGTACCACTCTTGTTACAGTCCTTCACATTCACTGCCAGCAGATAATACCCAGAATTTCAAAATCAAGCGTGGGTGGTAGATCGTTTTCATATTTGGCGCCCAAACTCTGGAACAGTCTACCCAGTGTTGTCCGGGAGGCAGATACATTATGTCAGTTTAAATCTAGGTTGAAGACTCACCTCTTTAATCTAGTTTACACATAGTCCTTTGGATTTATTTGAACTCAAATCCCTCAGGGGATTTTAGGCTGCATGAATTAGGCAAACTGGAACCGGGGACACTTCCCAATAGAACAATTGTGTTGGTTCTCACTAAGTCTGTCTTTCATTTTCCCAAGGTCCTGTAGGCAGCTTTGCCAGATGGTGATGGAGACAGGATGGAACGACCAGAGACAGATCAGTGGAACTATGATGGACTTGTTAAATCTTCCTATTTACATACTTACCAACCCCTAGATTTGCTAAATTCTATATTCCTCTGTTCCCTGCTTTGTCACAGCAGTGAGATGTTATAGCTGCAATTAGTAACATTATGCTTCTGCCACCATCTCTGTTTGTAACATTCCTTGACATATTGGCACAAAATCAGACCCAACAGTTAATCAATATAATTATAAATCATTATTACCAGGAAAGTTACAAATTGCAACTTTAACGTGCCAGAGAAGAATTGACCCTCTCGGTTGAGCCTGGTTTCTCCAAAGGTTTTTTCTTCATCTAAACATCGATGGAGTTTTGTTTCCTTGCCACTGTGTCACTGTTGTCTTGCTTACTGGGAGACAGCCGACATTTAACTTAGTTTAATTATTATTATTGATGCTATTAAATATAGCGATATAATTATAATCCTAAAGCATTTTTTGTCTCCTATTCTCTTTCATTCTCTTACATTGTGTAATGTTCAATGCATATTGTATATATTGCGTATATTTTGCTCATGAAAGCGAGAAAAACCAGGCAATCAAAGGTACTGAAGGACTCTTAATACACATTGGGAGGATTTCTGTCTCAATTCAACCACCAAAAGAGCTATTTAAAATGCATATATGTACATCTCCTTCTTGCATATGGTTCCCCATGTTAATCTACCTTACCTATAACCTTATCCCACTTCTGACAACTTCTTTAGGGGCAATCGTGGCCTAATGGTCAGAGAGTTAGACTTGTAACCTGAAGGTCATGGGCTCGAGTCTCGGGTCCGGCAGGGATTGTAGGTGGGGGGGTGAATGACCAGTGCTCTCTTCCACCCTCAATACCATGACTTGGATGGATAAATGCAGAGCACAAATTCTGAGTATGGGTCACCATACTTGGCCACACGTCACTTCACTTCACTCATGTATGCGTGTTCCGACTTGTTTCTTGCACGTATTCATGTTTTTGTGTAAATTATGGCTTAACACGTTTCAAATCTGGTCATGTTTACACTCTACATGCTCCTTTTTTAATTTCCCAAGCGATGGTGTATAATGCAGTAACATAACTTGCACCAAACTCTTGTTACTATAATCTAGGTTAAAATTCATAAACTTTCCAGAACCCCCTTATGAACATGCAAATGTGGTTCTAAGCAGAACAAAGAAACTTTTTTCCGCCCATGTATCGACCACCTCATTGGTCCGTCATATCTCAAGGGGTGTGACGCACTCAGAATTAAAAGTCCATCACACACATCAAACTTCCTTTGCTCTCTCCCTGACTCACCCTCTCGAGCCCTGTCTCTTTGAGTCGGCCCAGCTCGTCTTCACCAACCAATCCGGTCTCAGAAAGGACACGACAAACTGCCGCTCACTTTAAACGCATCAGGACCTGCATCTTCCCTCATGCACATCCAGACTCTTGTGGCAGCACCAAGCTCAATGCAAGTATCTGATTCGTTACCCAAGATGTTACCCGTTGCCCCTTCTAAAGGTGATTTTAACTGATGATTCATGCAAAAGTGGATAAGCTGATTGTAATTCTGCCACTCTTTACTCTCCTTCTTCTCTTCCTTTTCTTCTTCTATTTTATTGTTTTTATGTTTTATGTATCCGATTCTTTTATGTGTTTGTTGTTTAGTTATTGTTCATGTTCCCCATAGCGTAGTCAATAAACCCGCATTTGTATTCACAGATGAATTGTCTCTGCGTTTATTGCTTACTCACAATCGTCATTTAAACTGCCTTCATTTTGTTACCTGCTCAGAAGTAGCTGTGTTCTCACAGTGTACTTCGATTTATTATGTGTACTTCGGTTTATTATTAGTATCAATTCTGCTGCACCAGGTAAAGTCTATAAAATACATATGGTTAAACATTTAATTATGCATATTTCTCCTTTGGTCTAAACTTAATGTTTCCCCAAAATACACTACAGAAGTAAATACTATTTTACTTGTCAGTTCGAATACATTACCCTCCCATAGACCACTAAGAGAGGTGTGAGCTTTCGCATGACAGGTATTTTTAATGCAAGTCCATTTATTCAAATGGTCCAAATGTGTTTCAGTTTCCATCATTTGAGTTAACTCTTTATTCATAAACCAACTATAAACATAGCGTCCATAAATTGAGATAAGCGCTGGACTCTCTCCAGAAGAGACAAAACATCTCAGAACTAGATTCGGGGCAGCCAGAAAGGCACTACCAGAAGTAGACTCTGCCCTGGCAAACCCTGGCTAGGACTTCTGGGAGCAAGGCTAATTATGATTTTTGTCATAATTGAGCAGCCCTACTTTGCATGTCACAATAACAAAGAACAGACTGGATGCGTTGTATATGCATTCATGAGTAGAGCAGTGGCAATTTCCCCTCAAACATAGTTTTACAGTTTCTGGCAAGTAAAAGCTACAAATAAGTAAATTAAAAAGAACAGGAGACAAATCTACCCTATGCAATAAAATAACAAAACCATTAAAAACCAAAATTGTATTTATTTTGCACAAATATGCACATTATCTTTAAATTTTTATCTAAAAAAAAAAAGCAATAAAAAAAGATTTAAGTTTTTTTTTTTATACATTACACATTTTGAATTATAACACCGTACAGAATGAAGTGTTTACCTGGTGACGTTTGCCTAAAATTCTCGCTCTTCCTCTTTCGCCACTTCCAAGGTTTGAAGAGGCGTCCCAGAGTGGCAAACTTGCTCCTGCAGTGAATAGGTGCCACGTGTGTGCCAGACACCAGAGACTCTGAGCGAATAGAGGCCAATTTCTCCACCTCTTCTGCTGCAGAATAATGAAAAGGCTGGACATGGTGTGGTACATACACACAACCTGTGTTAAGCTTTTCTTCACCTTGATTTTGGCAGCTAATTTGACCCAGCACACTGCTCTACTACGCACTGAACATTCTGTGCTATTCCAATGCCAAGCAGATCCGTTGAAATTCCATGGGTTTAATGCATTCACAAAAGTAGGTCAAATGCTCAGCCTCTGACATTCAACAAATATCATTGCAGTAACACTATAGCTGACACTGAAAAACATTTTCCCCGTCTAAACACATTGTCATTCATAAAACCTGTGATCAAATGGAAATATAAAGAAACCGTGTAAGATGGCCTGCAATGAAGGTAAACACTGTGAATGTGATGTTCACTCAGATTTACAGGCAGCAGATATTTATAGCCCTAATCATGTTAGCATTTTTGTTATGTAGTTATTCACATGAAAATTTAATGGAGAGGATTAAATAATCTGATTTAAGATTACGACATGCTTTCATGCTTTCTGACTGTATGATTCACACTGTAAGCTCTTGACCCAAAGCAACAAACTCTAAAGGTGAAAATATAATCCACTGTAAACACACTTTGATATGTGTACATTTACAGATGTCAGCGCTAAAGTTTGTCTTCTCACTATAGCACGCTGGAGTGCACCTACTAATAAATGTCAGATTAAGCTTTAGATTAAGACAATTTTTATTCCCTGCCTAGCCATAGCAGTGTGATGTTATAGCTGCAATTAGTAACATTATGCCTCTGTTGCCATCTCTGTTTTTAACATTTCTAATCACAAGAGTCTGACATTTCTCACAACATCAGACCCGACAGTTTGAAATCAATATAAAATTATAAATGATAAAGTTACAGATTGAAAAAAAAAAAAGTTTTGCATCTTTTACATGCCAGTGGAGAACTGACTCTCCTGGAGCAAGGTTTTGTTTCCATCCATACATCATTATAGTTTTGGTTACTTGCCACTGTCACCCTGTTAGTTTGGCACTTACTAGAAGACTGCTGACAGTTTTTTTCCCTCCCATTCTATTTTCATTATACAATGTTTAGACATTTTATGGCATTTTTGCAAATTCCTTATATACATATACACCGTTACATAAAAGTTTATCTTTTTATCTTTGTAAGGGTTATTTCCTTGTAAGCCAGGTAAAATCCATGGGTAAAACACTGCATCTTGCTCAATATGACTCATAATGATGTCATGCTAATTTT
>JAZGTK010015990.1:0-12943 GCA_036877625.1 Ambastaia sidthimunki
GCTAAAAAGAACATGTAGGGAGATGAGGATTGTGTAAACGTTTTGCAGGACTGGGGATATTGGGATCTAGTCTTGAAGGTTATTACTGGAGAGAATTAAGGCGGTAGAATCCTTTTACAAAATTAAAAAAAATCATAACTGTATTACCAAAATAAAAACAAGAAAACGGGATCTAATGCGAAACAGACGGCAACACCGACACTTATCATGGCCAACGTCCTCATTCTAACAGTGCAACCGCAAATTCAAGTACTACAATATGGAGATTTGCTTCCCAGCTGGCATGTTACAGAGGAATTTTCTTTAGAATTCTGTCTGGTTTGCAGAGTTTTTGCTGATTTTTAAAAATTACCTTCCAGATAGCACAAACTAATTCCAATTATTACATGGGTAGATTCACACTACTTATTGGAGACACAAAGTAGCAAAGCTGGTCTGTTTTGTTTTCAGAAAACAGTACGTAATTATTTCATTTACGAATTTCTATTTTTTTGGCTGGAATTCCTCTATAATGCTGCCAAAAAGGGTTCAGCAGTTCGAGTTCACATTTTCAACCAGTGACGCTCCAGATCTACAAATGCAGATTACATGCAAATATAGAACATAATCCATACACACCTGCTTAAAATGTAAAAACACTTCCTCTTTGTAGTTATGTTACTTTTATTGAGTGGTTTGACACCAGATGGTGTAATATAGATACAGTCAGTGAGTAGATAATATGCATGAAGAAAACAAGAAAACAATAGAAAATAAAAACAGAACCAAAATAAAAACAAACAACTGTCCACTGACCAAAATGGAGACCTGTTTTAAGTGCTTAAAACGTACAACACCAGGGCTTGAGAGTTAGGCCAGGGGAAGGAATGTTAGACATTAACAAACATGATGTTTCACAAAGGTCTGAATTTGAAGTCAAACAGTGAGTACACATGATTTTTGACAGTGAGACTGGTACTCATCCTGTAGAGCGTTCCATACTTTTGGTCATCAAATCATAAAAACGTAAGGCTTAGTCAAAGATGAATAAATGTACGACTTTTGATTTTTGTTGATCTAGCCTCTTAATGCTGATTAATGTAGGTCAATTCCACCATTTGAGGGTTGCTCAATATTGACCTTCTTTTGGTCGTTTGGTGCAGAGGGGTTGTTGTAAATCATTTACGCCCTTCGGAAGAGGGTTTTTCAAACGTACGGTCTATCTCATCTCCCTTTTCTATGCAAGTGCTTCAATTCTTCATCAAAAGGACAGTAGGGCCATGTTTCATACAGATTTAACGACTAGGCTTAACATTGCGAAGTATACGTTTTTTTTAAGCGTCCTCAGGCCTGTGCCAGGAGAAACGGGGAGGAGGGGAATATTTCTTTATCTTGATTTTGTTTTTATCATTTTTAATCTTAAATCACTCTTTTTAATTAATTTTGTCCTGGAATATATACAGGTTGTTGGTGGCGGCCACAGCGATGACATTTTCTTTCGGGTGCCAGGCAGTGTGAAGGATCTTCTTGTTGAAGTCCAGGCTGTCCACGCTAATTTCGTCTTTCTTTCGCTTTCCGCCGGTGCAGACCTTGCGCGGTTTTAGCATGGCACGGGGTTTACTGTTCTCCCTCGAGGCCTCCAGTGTGATGTCCCTGCGTGTGTTCCTGTCAAACATCCTGAAGAAGTTGTTGTAGGAACCCGTCATGATGGCACTGAGTGAGACAATCAGACAGGGAAAATTAAAGGGTGAGAAGAACATAGACAACCTGCATCTAAACAGTATCTAAAAACAATGTGAACTGTGGTAGGACACTTTTTGGATGTAGGTCAAGTGGTCTGTGGCCTCTTAATGTCCAAAGAGGCGGTCCTTGGATAGTGGCAACAAAGTGAACTACAATCTTTTTGTTTGGAACAGCACAATTGACCCTTTCTCTCAACCAATGACGTGAGGGTTGATTGTTGGGATGATCATTTGCATCATTTTACTTATGTAACATGATTTAAATAAGCTCACCTGTCTGAACCGTTCCAACAGCACTCGAATTTGTCGAAAATGCAGTCGTTCTCGTAGAGCGAGCACAACTTGCTACGTAGGTACTCATGAACCTGCATTGGAGAAGCACATATGAATCAGTAATAATACTAGCAGATTGATTCTAGTCACGTTACTTGCAAAATATAACATGTTTTAACCTATTGTAAAACACAAAGCAATATTGCAGTGGTATTTTAAGAACGCAATAATCCAGGATGTGAAATGGCATGTTGAAGAAATATTCAAGACATGACAGAGCACGTTTTGGAATGTCTGAAGTCACAATAACTCTTGTTCACCTGGTACGTCTCCACTGGCCGATTCTCCATGTTCAGGTCCCAAACCTTAACCGAGAGGTAATCGCGAGTCATCATGTATCTTCCGCTGTGGCTGAACTTGACGTCAGATATGGAGGAGATGATTTCTGAGAAGAACGACCGGCTACTGGGATCTTCTGGCTCCTCAAAAACTAAGAAATAAAACGTTTTTAAGATGACACTTGTTGTGACACTTCTCGCTTGCAACTGAAATACTGTTGTTAGCCTGTGTAGAAGTGCTTCCATGTCAGAAAGCTAAAATCCGGCATAGCTCACTTATGTTTGCGGTGTTTGAGAAAGCATACTTCATTTCAGTAGTATATAGTATGCATGTTGTTCACACCCATGATAATGAACAACCTTTAAAAGGACAGTGATACTCTTTATAAAAGTCACAGTAACACTGTTACTTTTACTGTCTTTTATTTTAAATCAAATCACTTTCTCGTTTCATCCAAATCATGCAAAGATTGGCATGATAATAGAAACGTTCTTGCCACACCTAAGAGCTGCAGGGTAGAGCAACACCCCAATTTGATTTTTTTTGTCCACTATAAATAACAAGTACAGCTGGATTCCACTTAAGCATAAAACAAGTCTAAGGCGAATGAAAGAAATCTTAGTCATGCTCTTAAAATTACCAATAAGCATGAAACAGTCTCTAAAACCTTTTCTAACACCCATAATGCTCTCACACCTAACTACATTTCAGATGCTTGTGCACTCTAAAAATAAGGCCCATTTGTCCTAACTCAGATCAGAAAGATGAATCCAAGTTATCAGGCGAGCACTAGATTAGCATAGGATACTGTATGGAATACCGTATCCCACAAGGCAGTGCGCTTGACTTGACCTTTTATTCTGTATTAATTCCAAAAGTAACATCATCTGCTAGGTGATAAGTTTAAGTGATTGGTGTAGTGTAGCATCCTGCAGTTTGAAACATTTGTCATATAAACATTGTTAATAATTACATGTAGTACAAGTCGCTTAAAAAGTAGCTTAAATGGTGGTGGTGGGGGTGGTTCTGCACAGACTCAACAGGAAGTAAATAGCTACAGTTAAGTCTGTTCTGATGAGAATAGAGCATTCGATTAATTACATAATGCAGTAATTACATAACAGAAGGTCCTGCTGACATTAAACACTGGAAACTTGTTGCAAAAAAATACCCAAAACAGGCCACAGATTTCCACAGACTGTAAATGACAGACTGTGATGGTGTTTTAGTAGAGGACACTGTGTAATGGGCAGACACGCTTAATGTTTTAATGCTTCTTGGAAAAATACAGGGAAGCAATGGGGATGGAATGTGGTATGAGAGACAAAAGGAAAAAGTTTAAAACAGAAAAAAAAAACTCTTGACTACAGACAAGTGCATGTACTCACATTTGCTATGTCTATCGCAGAGTGCGGCTGCCCTCATGTCACAGAGCCGTATGGTTCCTTTACTGCTGCTGTACACAAACATGTTACACTGGTGCGGGTGGCACTCGGCAGCTGTTATCACCTCTGTCAGCTCCTCCATATTGGCTGGCTTTATATCTACAATGTCTGAGGGTGAAACCATCAAGGAAACCAACAGAAGCAGCAGAAAACTTCAATCACAGTTTCGAGAGGTTGAGATGTTTCAGGGTTGAAGAAACACTTGCCCTTAAAGGAACAGTTCAGTCAAAATGACTTTTTTTGCTTCTGAGGAACACAAAAGAAGATATTTTGATGTACACTGGTAACCAAACATCAGTGGCACCAACTGACTTCCATTGTATGGAAACAAAACATCTTTAGTGTTATACAGAAGTATTAGTCAGGTTTGGAATGATCACAGCTGAATAACACAATCACGTAAAGGATACTAAAACTTCTATCTGTGATTTCTAAATGCCAGAGATTTATTCTGAGGTCGTCTGCAGAAAGGTACGTTTCATAATCGCTATTTACTGAAATGGAATTGATGTGATATGTATGTGCATTTGCAAATATTCTGCGTGGGCTTGCTTCAACCATCAAGTCCATGGGCATGAGGACAGGAACCTGCAAAGTCAGAGAGAACTGCTTCATGAAATATTAACATTAGAGATAAAATAAGCCTGCATCCAGACCCTCCCTCTCTGCATCCATGAGATAGGTAAAGCTCACAGGCTTTTGTTGAATTGCATCAGATAAAGAAACTCTTGCTTGTGTGAGAATATCTACTTGGGTTGGGTGGCATAATCAAAATGATTCAAATCATAGCATGAGTCAGTTCTCAGGGAAACTGCTTTGGAAATTAGGAAAAATGCACATTACAGTTTAGAGAATCTGTGTGTGGCCACTTCATTCTTCATTACACATTTATGAATTACAAAGAGCAGTGTGAACAGGACTGAGACTCACTCGTAGTGATGTGATTCGAAATGGATCTCGTAGTCTTCCATCTTCATCTTTAAGGTTGTATCCTTCCGCCCGTTTGTCTCGCTCACTGATTTTCCATAGTTTGATGGTTTTGTCTGTTTAGTAAAAACAAAAATGTACAAATATTTTTTTATCCATACCATTTTCACATCCCTTTTGCAAAGCTGCTTTCGTAATGATACAGTATACTTAATTTCTCTGTGTACATCATGTTGTCCAGCCTTCAACTCATTAAATATTAAAAAATACTGAAAATATAAGCACACAATTTCCTGTTCTTACCGTTTGTGGACAGAAGAAAGTGTGCGGCGTTCTGTTGTGGCAGCCATCTGATTTTATTGATCTTTTCCTCGATTTCTAAACTTTTCAAGTAATCAAACTCTGGTTCGTGACTCTGAAAAGTGCTGTACACATTATACTCCCCTCTGGAGAGAGGCCGGTTTTTACTCTGCAGGGGGCAGATTTTTAAACACACAAATTAACAGAGTTACATTGTTTTACAAAAACTGATGAAATGCAATAAAATCTTTGGGGAGCGTCACCTCCTGCTCTCGCTGAAATATGACGACTCTTCCTCCTTTGTCTCCTGTGGCTAATAACTCCCCAGAATAGTTAAATTCAACGGTTGAGATAATGTCCGCTGGAGACCCAAAAACAAGCAAAGACAGATCATTTATTTTATGTATTTAACACGCAAAACTTTGAGAAAATAGATCCCACCTTAAAACAGCTTTTAAAAACATTACAAAATATTTACACATTTTCCCAAGAAACACTGTCTTATGCGTCAGTTCAAATTAATTCATAGTAAAATCTTTCAGCAACATAACTTGTTAGGCCTCAAACTACTTCTCAGCTGAAGTCACAAAGCTGCTCAAGTTCAGACCAACATGTGGTTTAAAAAGGAAACAGTCCTCATAACCGATCGCTAACTTTCTGAAAGCAATCATACAAAAGTTAAATGGCTTGTGAAATATGTCTTTAGCATTTCAATAATTGTATTTATCATTTAAGCCCGTTAATACCATTTGTCATAAAAAAAAGCTGTACAATAAACAATGCTTCAATATATCCCACCCCAACTTCCTGTTTCAACAGGAAACAGATCAGGAAAAAAAAGTGTTTGGTCGCGTACATTTTAAACTGCTGATGTTTTACCCTGAAACTGAAGTTACAAAACAAATCACATCTGTTTTGTGTAGCTCACTTTTTTCCTCCACCCTTCTGATCTCTCGCTCAGAGGCAAGGACACCAGGACACAAACATGATTCAGTGTTCCTGAAACTGAACAATTAGCTCATTACAGGGAGGGTGACACACACAGACCTGGCCTTCAGCTAGCCTACAGTTAACACCTCCAAATCTGCAGTAAGTGACATCAAGCTTCTATTTCACGTGTCCTACAACACATTTATCTGTGCTTGTACATAGTGACTGTACTGATATTTCAAAGGCTCTTGATTTGATTACAAATCAAATAAGCATTGACTACCCACAAATTAACACTGATTCATTTAAAATGATCTGAACTATCATTTTGCAGAGATATTTTTGCTACAGGTTTTGTTTAAATAACAAGCGTGACACTTTATTAGTGTCTGATTTAAAAAAGGATTCCATTGTCTTCATAGGAGCAGCAAAAATTGTGTTTACACTCACACATTACATCACAGCTCTTTGAAAACATTTTAACATGCAAAGTAATTTGATTCTGATTCAGATTTGCCCAGGTGGAAATAGAGCTGCAATTGAAGTAAATAGACGCTGTTTATCAGAACCCCAAAAAGCTTGTAAAAATACCTCAAATACTCATGCACTTTTTTCCAGTCTCTTAGTACACAACTTATAGATATAGGGTAGATTAATGCTGCTGTTTGACCCATCAGGAGCTTGATACACACTAGTCACTAGATGTTTTCATTGTATGGAAAAGAGCAGAGCAAACAATGTTACCTCGCAAAGGTGATGAAGTGCCAAGTTCAATTTTAAGTGAACCGTTTCTTTAAGAATCCAGACTTTTATCTTAATGACATCATCAACTACATTTTCTCACAGCTTTCTACTAAAGCTCAGCATCTTTTATTATCCTAATAAAATAGAGACGGTCCCTAGAGCTTATAAACAAATCTCCTGAGAGAGGCAGAGATTTTCCACAAGACATCAAAAAAAAAGAGATGAAGGCAAAGGAAGCCATTAGTTTGAATTTAAAAGCCAACAGAAACTTCAATCTCCAGTCACATCTAAGTGACAGAAATAATGGCATGACTGGAGCATTAGCTGGTGAATCTCATGAAACCTGCAAGAATATGTGCAGGTCATAATTTACTCGAATCAAAAAGAAATAAGAAACTATATTTTGCGAAAATATATTTTGTACTTTATGAAAATGAGGAGTATTATTAGCACCATGAACATAGTTTGAAGTAACATTTTCAGACAGTTAAGCACATTTCCCTCTCAACTCCCATTAATGCAAAAAACAAACAAAACAATGTCATTGTTATTACTTTAGAAGATTGTGCAGATCCATTAACATCCCGTGATACGAGTTCTGCATGTTACGGCCTTGTGCCAATGTCCTCTAATGGGACAAAGGTAAAGTTTTTGTGAAGTATTTACACGTTTTACATGGAATTACAAAATAATACATTGTAATTAAACATCTTGACATATTATAATAATGAGAATCTGGGGTGAAAATGGCATAATTGTCACAAAAATAAATGCAAATGCTTAACAACGTAATAGTCCTAAAAATAAGATACTTTTTTTTGTTAGCCAAACATGCACCCTTCAGTCAATTCAGAATCCTGATTTTAAACCTGTGCTGTGTCGACACATCTTTCCTCCAAAGGGAAAACAACAAACAACAAAACGGCTCAGGAAACACTACAGTACTGTACACAAACAACAACAACATCAGCATCAGAGAAGACACAGGCAGGTGTATCGCAAATGAAGTCCATCCATAATAAAAGCCACCTAAGCAAACATTAACGATTTGCCCCAAAGCATCTAACTTCCAGTCGGACATCCCCCACAACCTACAGGCACGATTACATCAGCACCTTTCGTTTGGAGATAAAATCTGAGCATCATACAGTAAACCCAAACAACACAACATCAGATGACCACCAGGGAGTCCCTTCGCACGAGGAAATGCAGAGCAAGCAAGACCGGGAAAAGCTGAAAAACAAGCAGAGCCCTCGCTGAGAGAGTCGGATGGAGATGAACATGCACATACCCATGCTGAAAGGCAGAGAGAGGCCATTATAGCACAGATCCAGACTAAGAGTGTTAGCAGCGCACACAAGACGGCGAAGATTTACGAGCTGGGCAGAGGGTGCAGTACGGATGCTGCTAGCTTCTCTTCAGAGAGGGTAAGAGAGGGCTACTCTGCGACCATGATGACCATCTCATACAAACAAACTTCAGCTGAGATTCACGCTTGCAACTTTATCATGCAAAATGCATTATTACTTACTTCCTGTTTGAATCTATGTAATTGAGAGGCAGAGCAGTAGCACATATACAACTAGGTTTAGGCTATATACAATATTCTCTATACTTAAGATTTGCAGGATTGTGACATTGTAAAAATAATGTAAAATTAAGCATTCCCCTCATGTTTGTTTAGAGAATTTTTTACTGCGTTTATTTCTTTAAACACATTAAAACAATTTCAATCTATTAGTCAACAATGAATGTTATTAGGACACAGACTATTTTTAACTATATTTATTTATTTACATTTATTTTTAAGTGCACAGTCTATTGCTACAAACAATTCTACACTAAACAGCTCAGGCCTGCTAAATTACAGACATGAGAGATTACTTATAGTTAAGTGACAAATCAACAATCTAGATTCATAATGAAAACTGTTTTGCACATTTATTCCTTTGACTTTTTAGAATAAGGCCTAAGCTTCTATGTTTTACTCCGTATGAATATCTCACAATTCATGATTATAATCCATGACCATGATTCAGGACTAATCCTTCACTTCCTATTCTTGATTTATTAAGACACAAAATGTATTTAAATGAAACTGGAAACCTTTACAACTAGGAAGCACTTTTACTTGAAAACATCTTGGCTGGTAGCCAGTGAATATCTCTGAGCTGTTTATAATGACGAGGACAAGATAGTCTCACATTTAGTTGTCTATGTACGTATGCATCCCGTACCCACACTGCCTGAAGCTTCTGCTTAAAAATAAACAGTATTTTCACAACACTGTACAAGATCTACAAACACAAGTCTTGATGGTGCGAGATAAAATGAGACATGCTTTGTTTTTCAATTCATGTTTCCTCTACTCTTAAACAATTCAGCATGTATATTTATTTGGTAATCCAGTAGAATTAGATGGAATTTAAGAATATCAAAGCAATCACACACAGTCTTGCAACACGGTGATCTCTAAATAACCTTCTCTTTCACATAAGGGATACTCTGCCTGGATGATATTACACTACCATATGTGTCTGTTTCCTAGAAATCAGTTTTATTTTACACAGAGGGTAAAGCGGAGGTCTGGAGGTCATGCAATCAACAACAAACCACCAGCATACAAATAAATGAAAACTTTGTTTTATTATTAAACTTTATTAATGAAGACTTCTCTGAATAAAAGATATCATCATCAAATAAAATAAGAGGGAAACTGAGACGGTTACAAAACGATGGTTTCCCCAAACATACATTTTGTCTTGACATAAAATTAACAGTTTAACAAACGTTTAGCAAAAGTGCTGCTAATGTCTCACACCTCTCAAACTTTCTCATGCCAAAACTACATAAGCAACAAACAGCCTAGCATTCTTATGTTAAAGTTTTCATCAAACATAATACACAATGTAACTATGTCAATAAACAAACAAACAAACAGACTGAGTCTGTGCCACAAATTAAACGCTAAAATCTCAGGCCTCATATGGAGGAAACAAATCTGGACCTAAATCTTAATCTGCTTTAATAGGACGTAGATTTAATGATGTATTAAACACTCTGTAACTATCAGGCTTGGATCTCGGGATGGAGATCATACTTGGACAAGGCACACGGATAAGTGAGCTGGTCGGACCAGTTGGACGTGCTTTCCGCTCTTCCAAAGACAGGATGTGCTTCCCTACAGAAGCCCCGGAATCTAGCAAACATTCTCACTAACTCCCAGCATTAGCCCAATTTTACTTACGTTCAATTAGTCAGATACATCATACTTCTTCTATTGGTTTTAATGCATGATGCTTTTAAGTATGATAGAATGTTGATTTTTACCTGACTGCTCTGAAATGCTACAATTTACTTCATAGGATTAAAAACCCTACGAAATGTCTTTTCTTTGGAACAGAAAGTTGAGGTGGGACATACAGAGGGACTTCAGTGTACAATACAGCCATGAAACACAACTTGCTACCTGCTATTGCTAGTCAAAGGCAGGTGTAACTTCTTATTTAACAGGACATTTTAATGAAAAATTGTGTGTACAACACAAGTCATCAAAACTTTGGTCTATTTTCCCAGAAAAGAATGGCTGTACATTTTCATACTGTATAAGATTTGTGTATCACAATACAAAATCTAAGCCTGACTTTAAAAATTAATGTTAATCATTGGGATGAATGTATAAATTCCTATAACGAGGAGGGAATTTGCCATATGTATAATGATTATATATGCCTATAGCTCTTGCTATATTCTACATAGATCTGTCTTTTAACACCACCAAGACACCTGCACACTGACCCAAGGGTCTACAAAAACGAGACAAACCATCACTTACCTTCTGCAACATCTTCGTCAATGGCTCCTTTCACCTGGGAAAAACACCACTGAAAATCATTGCCTCCTCCAACCCCTGCAACAAATAAACACAAATGCATACTCGAATCACCTCCCCGAGTCACATCATCAGCCATCAACCACATACGAGCATGCATACTGAAAATAACAAGTACACTCACAACACTAATGCATTTAAATATATGCTCGAATCTACCCCCTCAAGTCGTTTCATCAACCCCTAACCTCAAACGAGCATGCATACTTAAATATACCAGTAGATGAGGCTTTGCCTCAGTGTCTGGTTTGATGTTTAGGCCGCACCGCTGCTGCTGCGCCCCCGCCTACCAACATAAAATCACCCTGCGCAGCCCGTTTACCTGCCATCATCGCCTCTGTCTCGGCCTCGAACCTTCAGCACGGCGTATCCTTCGGCTCAACTTGGCGGTCGCAGGCGTACGACGTGAACGAGCGCAGGATGAAAACGAACGGAGACGCGCGGGATCTGCCCGTGATTTTGTTTCGATTCAAGATGGCGCACGTTACCCGTCGACATGACACAGTGACGTCATTTAATCGAGCGAGCCCTGCGCCCGGCGCGTCATCGCTGCGCGGGGGTTTGCGCAGAGAATGTGACGCAAATATCAAACGCCCATGTTTGTATGGATTAAATAAGTGTCTGGTGAAATGCACTTATTCAGTGACATTCTGTGTAAACTACAGAACATATTAATGAAATTATTTTATTCTTTTCCCATTATTTATTCTTCCATTATATATTATGGGAAAGTGTACTATTTTGCCTTATTTATATTTTATTGACTATATAGCTAAATTAATACTTTATGTATGTACTTATTTATGTCAAATAAATAAATATTTATTTCACCAAATTTCATGTTTATTCATGCAAGTTTACTGTCAGTCTCCCCAGCACTTCTTTTCTTCTTTTGTATGTAGTTGTTTTGCTCTTTTTTCCCCCCTTGTTCTGTACTGTGTGTTTTATATTGCTTAAATAAAGAAAGAGGAACAAACAGTGACAGCTGAAATCAAGTATCTCCCAGAGAAAAAAAGCAATTGTGCAACTGCCATCAAAAATCTGATATACATTTAAAAATTATATATGAAGGGAAAACGGGCTAGTTGGCACACATGTGGGGAAGTTATCAGAGGCAAGTTTATATCTGAAAAGCATATTAAACTGTTTCATTGTCAGGTAACAATGTGACAACTCCTGTAGTCTGACAGTATGTCCAGCTGGTGGGGCTTGTTGTCACAAAAAATGGTTAATGTGTGTTTAAAGATTTTACTATAGACTATTTTTTTTTTAGATTATTTTATTTTTTTTGTGTTTGCAAACATTTGTTTTAAGGTCCTGTGAATTGACACTATTAAATATTGACAATACAAGACATTTTAACGAAAGCCACTTTCTTGTATCGACCTATGGTTTAAACCTCAATAATCATCAAGTTACAGTAAAGGCAATTTGTCATTAATGCCATATGTCCTAAATACAAAAAATATGCATGGAAGTTGTGAGATTTCTATTGGCCTTTCAGTCTATTAAACAGGACATAAATATAACTTACTAACTAAAACCAAAATGAATAATTAATTGTTTGCAAGACTCATGTGGATATAACAGATGCCTGTAAATCAATGTTCTACAGAGAGCAGCACAACATTAGAGTGAATATCAACACAGACATCCAGCAATAGTAATTACCATCAGCCATTACCACAACAACATAAAGCCATCATACTTCACTGATAATGAGAACTAAAATAAATGGGCAGTGATTTAAACTACAAATGAGCGCTTCTCTACCACTTAATTAATTTTTAATATGTAATTTATTAATTGATCATTCATAAATTAGACACTTGCCAGCAGTAATTGCGTAAAGACAAAAGTGCTGCTCTAGTATTCCCGCATGATAGTTAGAAGATTGAGTTATGTTTATACATTACATATGTATTTTTATAATTAAAATTGAATAGAGCTAAATATTTATTTGCGACTCAGAACACAGTTTTGTTGAATTATTCTACTCCAGAAACATTTGTAAAAGGTGAATGTAAATTCATATTTTTTAAGTTAAACTAAACATTTACAGATTCATTATTTAAGGGCCTTTTGTGATAACATTAGTTACAACTTAACAGAAATGTTGGTAATCTATCTGTGACAACACTTTTCAGACAGCTTGTACTCTGACTGGGTTCTGTTAGGTTGATTGACCCAAATACATCACAGACTTCAATAAATAAATTGATTGTGCATTAGCCCCCTACTGGGGGATTGATTGTAGCATAATTTCCCACATTAGTAAGTCTTGATTTGTATATACAGTGTAATAGCATTAAATACCAGCAGATGGCAGTCTTTCAGTATAAATGGACGCTTTCCTTCCTAAAGGGATTCAA
>JAZGTK010015991.1:0-12942 GCA_036877625.1 Ambastaia sidthimunki
GTATTGGGTAAAAAGGTATATTAGAGGTGTCCAAAAACAAACATTCACCGGGACATACAAAATTCCATGCAACCAGTTGTGTTGGAAAATGCTTGGAGTGCATTATCTAATTTAAAGTAATGAATAGCAATTTATTCATTTGGAAAGGCTGCTCAGGGTGTCTGAAAAGTATACCAAGTTGGTGTGATGTTTCTTCACCCTCACATCAGCACGTTTTTCATGAAAGAGTTCTGATTGGTCAGCAGTTAACTTAAGCAGTTCAGGTTTAGTGGAGAGTAGGTGAGAAGTGGTTTCTGTGTAGTGTACACTTCATTGAACACTTGACTCCTCAAGAGCATTTTAGGGAGCGATAGTTGATACCGACATGTGTGCGTGAAATTGTTTGTCTGTTATTCGATGTCTTCCTGCATTCTTCATTTAAGATTTTCCTCCAGGGTCTCGTCAATAATTTAGCACTTTCATTAACTGTCCGTCTCACTGAAAACAACTTTGACTCATTTCCTCCCACATTCCAGTCTTTTTTCGTAGCAACATATAAAGCTCTGGCTGCTGTACGGAGAAGATCTTCATATATTTCCTGATACTGTGATGGTCTACATGAATCACAATCTTTTCAGTGTTTGGTTATAGGAAGGAATGTTGGATGATTCACTTCCTTGCTAGCGAGGTCCATGAGCTGATCTTGTAAAGTTATCATAAAAGATGTCTGTTAGATCATTTATGTTCTGTTATTGTGTTATCATACAAGGAGCTTTTGTCAGTGCTGGGAAACTTCTTTATTGATGTGATAGCGATAACTTTCTTTTGCATGTGTTTTATTAGAGACATTCAATAAAGAAAGTGTTGGGACTAATGTTGATTAATAATGTATTATTTGTTAGAAGAGCGAAATTTGATGATGAACCACAAAAGTGTTTAAGTGCTGGGCTGTAAAACACATTAATTAAGAGTGATAAACATAATCATCACCAAAGTTTCCAGTGTGATGTTTAAAAAGTGTTGAACTGAATCACACTACAAGTCTTCTATTGTCATGAAACATGTGTTTAGTAATTACAATCAAGACGTGAACATTTACAAATTCCGTTTGTGGCAGAGTCAATCAAATTTGTCCTGACTCTCTGCACATGAACACGCTTTGGAAAAGTACTGAGTTTTTGGACACAAGCCTGTCTAAACATACAAGAGCAAAGAATATACCTCTGAGATTTAAACCGTGTGTTGATTCAACACATTGGCATCGCAGAATCAAATTTAGCCTGTTACCCTTAAGGTTTAGTTGTTGTGTTTATTTAGTTAACATTTCATGTTCACATACCACCCGTGTTTTAGCTGCAAAACAAGTATCTTTATGTTAAAATGAATCATTTTGACAGAGTCTAGATCTGGGTACTTCCTTTAATGGTAACACTTCTAGGTTTAAGGCGGTAAAACTAACTATACAAACAGAGCTGGAGCTCATTAGATCCAGGACAAAAACGCTAAAAAAATGTTTCCAGCACAGCATGGTGAGGTCAGCATTGGGGATAAACATTGCACAGTAGCAAGGAAATTCATTGAAGCATCATCATGCAGTTATTCTTGTGATCGTGGGAAATAGAGGCCTCTGACAAAACCAGTAGCGCTGGCACCGTTGTATGTAATTTGGTTTCAGCACTTGGGAAAAAAACTTGGTGACTTATGCATCACATTCTGACTCATCTTAGAAACATTGTTAATTCACTTAAGACCTTTTGCTAAGTCTTAAGCTCGATTAGGAGATAAGATGATGTAAGAGTAAGAATCTGGTTCTGGAATTTCTGTTTTCCATTCCTTCTGATTTTGGAGGTTGTTAAAGGGATACGGGAGGTTCACCCAAAAATTAAATCCACTTTACACCTACTTTGGTTCTGTTTGTCTGGAATATGGAGGCTAATTCAGAGCTGCACTCCAGATATCACACGCAATTTACCATCTTTCCGATTTTGGCATCGGGAAAATGAGGAACATCTGTTCCTCGAGGTTCTGTGCATAAGTAATCAATTACACAGGCTCTTTTATTGCCTCACAGATCCAAATATACAGATATTTTAGACCCAGCAGTGCTTTCCTTTAATATTAGTCTTAATAACCAAGTATTTTACCAAGTATTATTTACAGAATAAATAATAATAATTATTTAACAAAATTAGTTTTTAGATCAAATAGTTTTTAGTCATTTCATTCCCTGCTAAACAGACCAGATTAGACCGGTACACCCATCTGGTGATGCTAGTTGACCTGCTTGTAAAGCTAATTAAAAAAAACAACAGATATAACATATATGTACATTTATGGGTCTTTTAAGCATGGTTGAATTTGGTACAAGCTACAATCAAAGTGTCACAAAGTGTCACAATTTAATGGTGATATTAAGAAGACCACCATCATAAACGCATATCATTTATTCCCACAAAACATTAAACATTAGTCTATGCCATGTAGTCCTCCAAATATTTACAGTACAGCTAAACAACAAGTATTGAAAAAGTGTCCTTTGTTAAACCATCACATGCTTTTGTCACAGCAAAATAACTCTCAGCCTTGTTTTTAAAACCTCTAGATCTGCTTTTGGTTGAGGGGTGTCTCGCCACAAATATGAAACTCAGCTGTGGTCCAGAGCAACGTCTGTCTCTCTGAAACCCACGAGACAAAACCACTGCCGATGGTTCCCATTAGAGCATCCCTGACTTCAACAGTTAAATACACATGTCTGAGTGCATTCTTCTCATAAGTGAATTCCTCTGAAGGGTTCCAAAGTGCACTTTTATGAAATCACTCAGTTGTGTTGATATGAAATCAGTTATGTATGGGGTTATCCATAAGTCAATTGTATAGCAACTGGTGTCAGTGGTATTAGATTTATATAGGAAACATTAGAAATGACAGGGTAAAACAAAAATGAGAAACAAGAAAACAGGTAGATATTAAGAAAAATATATAACAATATTATATTATTAATATTAGGAAATTTGGTATACAAATATTAAGAAAATGATAATGATATTAATGGTGATGATATGAAATACAAATCCAGTATTCAGTTAAAGTCTAGAATTATGTCTAAATCTAGACATAATTATAAATATACTTTAAAATTCTAAAGATGGAATCTATTTATTATCTTAATTGTCCAACATGTTTCCCACAAAAAAGACCCAGAAATCAAAAGAGACTTAAATGAAACAAAACCGGTTGAATTTAAAAAAGCTTGAATAATCCCACATACAGTAATGACTTAAAACACCACTGCCTTTATCCTGACAGTTTGGTTCACTTATGGTGTGAATTAGACACCTTGGTAAGTAAAATGTGCCGACACAGAGAATTTAATGCTAACATTACATTACAACCCTGGACTGACTGGATCTATTTTTGCAGTGTATACAGGTAACCTTGGTCTTTTTTGTATGCTTGTGTGTGCATGTGTATGTGGCTGTACATGTGTGTGTATTGCCACACACGTGTACACACACAGGAAGTGGAAACTGGGAGAGAGGTGAATGTGTGGGAGAGGAGTGGGCGAGGTGGGTCAGTCCTGCCTGGAGCTCCACACTGAATGTTGTTCTAATGCCTGAATGTGGAATGCCTTATTTAAACAGTGTAGTCCGGGCTGGCTTCTTGAAAGTTTCATATAAAATGTCTGGCAATCCTTCTTCAAACATCTTTCTGAGGCCAGCATTTGATGTTGTGGTGATGAGTGAAGGATACATCAAATAAACAACAGATAATAAGGTCTTTTTTAAAGAGAGAGAAAGAGACAGCAGAATTTCAAATATAAACACTTTCATGTAGTTAGAAATTAAATTAAGTTAGATTCAAACCCGTAAATTGATTATCCAAAATGAAGTAAAATTGTTCAAATTGCCTTGAAAACGATTTTTCTTTTTCTGCTTCAACCAAGTAGATTAGTTTGTTTAAACTAGAATTTTTGACAGGTCCTCTGTGAGATGTTCAAATGAAAAACAACCTCTGTTCTATTTAACCAAAAACAGGTGCTTTATTCAGTAAAATCCAAGATGGTCTGGATCACGTTAGGTATAAACTTAAGACTGTGGACTAATGCCGAGAATAAAAACTGGCAGAAGGTATCGAGCAAAGTTGGGATCCACTTTAAAATTTGCTCTGCTTTATGTTCTGAAGCAGAATAAAAAAGGTGAAAGCTGAAAACAGATTCAGATTCATATAGTCTTATCAGAATCTTGAGTGAAATCAGATTCATCTATGACTGTATGAACAAAAGCACATGGTCTTGACTCGCTAAGACAAACATTAATATTACTATTAATAAATATTAATATTAATGACTTGGTTAAGTAACGATTTAGCAACCACCTGGCAACCATTTCCTTCTCCCCTAGTTTGACCTTCATGTTTGCATGCTTTGCACATTTAACATTGCAAAACCAGTGACTTTTGGGCTATATTAACTGGCTCTTTCTCCCTACACAAACATTGTGGTGGCACATTAGTTTATGTTAATATACAACAATTGACAGTTAGGAAATGGACAGAGAAAGCCCTGTGACGCAACAGCCACTATCTGGAATGTTTCTGTTTTCCAAATTGTTACTCTAAGGAGCTACATGGTCAAGTTTTACATTCTTAACCGTCTTCCTGTCTGACCAAGAGTGATGACACCTTACTGTAATATTTGCAAGGTCGTATGTGCAAAGTGTTGCAAACAGTCCAGGTACACAAACTGTGATGGGAGGATAAATGGCTTGTCCAGGGTTTCATTAAAGAACGGATTACATTTTGTGCTCTTCCTGCAGTCATTTTTACAGTATAGTACCTCATAGTGACTCCTTTATCTG
Organism: Ambastaia sidthimunki; assembly: GCA_036877625.1. Lineage (NCBI taxonomy): Eukaryota > Metazoa > Chordata > Actinopteri > Cypriniformes > Botiidae > Ambastaia > Ambastaia sidthimunki. The sequence goes on from JAZGTK010015991.1 coordinate 4,836, forward strand.
CTTTTATTTTGATGTTTTAGTGAAAATGAACATGAATGAGAACATAATCAGCATGCTACGATTAAAAGGGTTTAATGGCATACTTGATTTGCCCCATTGCTTTTCATACAGACACGCTAAATAGGTGAGTTTAATGCTGATCTGAGCTCTCATGTATGTGCCAACACACTGAGCTGTTTCATGGCCCATTCACCAGTAGATTTTGCCCTTGACCCGGCAGCAGGATATTACGCAGTCATTTTAAAGCCTTTCACAAGCATCTACACATAAATAAAGCTACTGACTGATCCTGGGAATGTCTTCTGCATATCTGGTATCTTTGCTTTCTAGTCTATGATAAACCTATAAATAAAAAGTTTAAATAAAAATATTCATTTAAATTAAAAGTCCCACAATTATTTGATTAATTTATTTATTATGGATTTATTATTTAGCTGGAAACATAATTTTAGTAAGGTTGATATATGGCTTTTAATGTGAAGGGTATAAAATCTGTATTAAAGCTTGAAGGTCTTATTGGTCAAGTCTGAGTCAGAGGGTTTTAATGATCTGCCCTTCAATTCAATTTTCACGGTGTCCATTACCTTTCCCCTCAATTTTACAATAATGACTTCACATTCAGAAACAAGTGCAGCTGTGTATTAAACAGAATGAAGACTGTGAGTTCATGGGTGTAGTTTGAGCAAATGGCACTGACATTATGTCTGTCTCCAAATGTAAACACAAGTATACTGAGTTCAGTTTGCATGTGTCGTCCAAAAAAAACACAAAAGGTCATTTTAACCCTGTAAGGCACATTATGAAATCACAAAGACATAATGTTTGTTTTAATCATTATATATTTTTTTTACTCTTCGCTAGATACCATGTATTCAGATAATAATATGAGATCTGTCCAGCTTGTGACAGACACCATCAGAGCGTTAATTAGAAATCTAATACAATGATGTAAATTGTTATAATTTCATGTTTAATTGCACATTTCTGAGATTTGGGAGTTTAACAAGTAAACACAATATTTGCAGATTCTGGTCATTTTTAGGTCTGTTTACATGATGAAGTGTAACTCTTTACACAAATGGTTTTCATTACAGACTTATGTACTGCATTAAGTACCTCTACATGTGATAGGAAGTGTGCAAGGAATGAGGATTATGGGCCAGAAAACAAACATAAAGCCTGCACTGCTCACATAGATAACAGACAAACAATGACTTATAGCCTTTTATCTGTGCCTGACCACAAACTGAAAAAAACAAATACTCTAATTATTTAATGTGTATCTGTCAACCCAGAGGGTATAATATCATAGTATATCATAACCTATACAGGGTATAGTACAGTGGTGTATCTTGTCTTTTACAGGAAAAAATACATGTAGGTCTACCAGCTTAATGGACCCCCTGGATACTTCTAAGCAGTTATGTATTTACATCATGAAGTTCTGGTGTGTTTGGGGCCATTTTAGGGGCACAGAGCCAAACATCTGCTCAGTACATGTCAAAAGGGTCTGCATGTAATTTTCATTTCACATTGCACAGCTCTGTTGTTGTAATTGTTTGGTTAAAGCGTTCATATTCAATTCGATTTTTTTGAACTAATAATAAATAAATCAGTGGCAGGTTAATTAAAACATTAACGTTTAGTGACTTTATGATGAAAGTCTGCAGTGCAAATGAGAGTCAGCCACAAATATATGTAGATGATAAAGTGGCACGGAGATTTGCATTGAATCTTATTTGATTTGTCTGAATGAAACGAGACCTTACACAGATAATATAGCGGCTGTTTCTTTTTATGAATTCTGGGGGAAATTACTGGGGTTGCCAGTCGTAAATTTGAAAACGAGCAAATATGTGACAAAATCTTCATTTCAACAACTAATGACAATTTTGGCTTTGGTATGACAAAAAAGTCTATACAAACTTTCTGACAAATGGACCTGCAGGTCTATTTTACCATTTGCATGCTTTAAAATGTTATTAATCATAACGACTTCTGGGTAAATGCACAAGGTTGCAAATATTACACTGCAAAATATGAAGAAAAAAGTGAAAATTCATTTAATATAACGGTGCACTTTAACCGCACCGCAAGAGTAAATGACTGCGCACTGGCAACCCGCAGCTGTATGGGTTGGTCCTGCTTGCTCTCGTCAGACGGAGGCTGCTGTTACTTTCTGACATGTCTGGGAAAGTTTCCAATGATAAGGAGTCGCACAGAGAGGAGTTTTCCATACTTTCGGAAGTATTTATATCTTATGCATCTTTTGCGGCGTGCCTCGTGTTGAAGTTGCGCTTGTCAAACCTCTCGACTCCTCAAAGATCGACGATTTCCAATTGATCGAGGGTCACATCTTAAATGCAGTGCAATTATTTTGAGTTGTTGAACTATATGCATTTTAATACACGAAGGATGAGATGAGGAAACCTCGCACTGGACAGCAGTAAAAGGCGTTTCTTTGAATCTGGGAGAAGTCGCATTGAATGAAATGTTTCCTAAATGCATCGACAGGTAAACGCGCTATAAATGTTTTGCAGGAAACAAAGGGCGATCAAATTATAGCCATTTTAAAATACTTTTTACCTACCTGACATATTTTTCTTTGTTTAAAAACGTGTGCGAAGATGGTTTTAAATATTTTTTGCACTGTTTTACACGCATCATAAGAATTATAAACTATTCACATTTAATCGGACTCGAAACGTGTCACGCTTGTATCTTTACTGGCGCAAGTGTTGCTTAACTTTGTAACCATGACGGGACTGCACACGCTTGGTTTTGCTGTTTTGTGTTTGTTGACATGGGCTGTTTACGTGTCAGAGAGCAGTCCGACCGATAAACAGGCCAATCTCAGACTGATGTCCATTAGACGAGCAAAACTCAACAAATCGCGGCACAGTCAGATGATCAGAACACGACCGGGTTCTTCTTCATGGATCAATGACAGACGCCAGCAGATGCAAGCAGACGAAGCTATCAGCCTTAACCAGAATCAGCGCTCCAGGAAGGTCTTGGCACAAAGAAGACCAGTGCAGGGTGGGTCTAGGAATCCAATCCAGCAAGATGATGGAACACCTGGATTCAGGGCCAGAGTTTCCCGCATGCCAAGCAGTGCGGGTTCTCCAAATTTATTGGCCTCGTTTGCGGGGAAGAATCGTCTGCTGGTCATTTCTGCACCCCATGACTCTGAGGGTTATTACAGGCTGATGATGAGTCTGCTTAAACCAGAGGTTTACTGTGAGCTGGCAGAACGTCATGTGCATCAGATTGTGATGTTTCACCAGGAAGGGGAGTTGGGTGGAAAAATCAGACGCATTACTAATGAAGGCAAAGTGATGGAGGAGCCTTTAGATACGACCCTCATTCCCAGGCTTATGAGCTTCCTTAAATTAGAGAAAGGAAAGTTCGGAATGGTCCTTCTTAAAAAGACCCTTCAGGTGGAGGAGCGCTACCCATACCCGGTCAGACTAGAGGCGATGTACGAAGTTATCGACCAGTCACCCATGCGTAAGATGGAGAAGGTCCGGCAGAAAGGCTTTGTGCAAAAGTGCAGGAGCGCTGGGGTGGAAGGTCAAGTGGTAGAGGGCGTCCCCAACACTGGCTCTCAAGTGGACCCACCAATGGAAAGGAAACCAGAGAGAAAAGACGTCAGAAAACCCATCCGAAGACCACCTCAGACACCTACAGCAGCACCTACACCATTGAGACCAACAACCACCACAACAACCAAAGCAACTACCACCACCACCACCACCCGCCCCCCAACTACAACAACCAGGTCGACCACAACTACAACAAGACGCCCAACCACAACCACCACTACAACACGTCCGACCACAACAACCACACGTGCCACCACAACTCAGAGGACCACCAGACCTCAGACTGCCCAGCAATGGCACCCTGCCCCCAAGACCACAGCAGAGCCATACTATCACAGCCGCAGGAACAGATACCAGACCAAAACCACCACCTCACCCACCACCCTTCCTGTCTATTACACCAAAGCTGACACAGGAAAATACGGTGATAACTGGGCAGATAAAAAAGACTACAATAACAAATACACCAACGTCATACCTACACAACACAAGCCTTCAAAAGGTAAGCCTTCTAAGAAAAAGAACAGCAACAAGGGAATCAGTAATGCTTATGAGGATAAATATGATGTAGGTGAACCCACAGACATCTATCCTGAAGAAAAGGAGGAGGAGATCATGCCCACTAAAAAAGGCAAAGGCAGACAGGACAAAACAGATAAGAAGAAGAAAAAGGAGAAGACAGACAAGATGTCAAAAAAGGACAAGGCAGAGAGAAGAGGAAAAGAGGGGAAAGGTGGCAAGAAGAATGGAAAGAAGGTCTCAAAGCACCATGAGAAAGAAGAATATCAAAAACCAACAAAAAGACCCCCTCCACCACCTCCACCCCCACCTAAAGGAACTCTGGCAACATTTCTGGACTATTTTGAAAACAAAAGAAGACTAATTGTGAGTATTGTGAATGATACAATGATCGATGTCTGGTTCATATGTGTGTTTTTATATTCTGTGACTGTTCTTCTGTTTCAAACTCTTTACTGCAGTTGATCACCTCTCCAACGGAGGAGAGCAGTATGTATGTTCAGCAGAGGGATGAATACCTGGAGCATGTGTGTGAGATGGCCATCAGAAAGATCTCCATCATCTCCATCTTTGGCACCTTAACAAACAGCACCATGAAGATAGATCATTACCAACTTGGTAAGCCACTATATCTCTGCTGGACATAGTGCAAGGGAGAAAGTAATACAATTAAGAGCTATCTTGAGAAATACATAGAACTGAATATATAAGTTTGTATTGCAACCATAAAAAGCATTTTAGGTAAAATTTGAAAATGATGGGAGAGGGTGTGTTTTTTCCCTTAAATATCCTGTTTGCTTTTTCTGTGTTATCTGTCTTGCTTTCCTCATTTTTAAACAGTCACTACTGGGAATCCATGCCATGTGTTTACATACGGACGTTTAAACACAGGTTATAGGGTTTCCGGTCAAAGCATTCCACCCATTCCCACAGAGCCAAAAGGAACTCTGGCAAACCATCATAAAATCCTGCAGTGTTCACAAAATAGAACAACTGTTTCCTGTTCTGTGTGAGTTTTACTAGTTTTTGACACAGAGTTATTTATGATTGGGCCAAAGATGCACATGCCCTTCTGTGCTGGAGATTAAAAGCTTTTAATTATGTGCCAAGCAAAAAGTGCCTTTTATCTGACAGCTGGCACTCACTGAGGTGAGTAAGAGGAGCACTTTTCCAGACTGTGACCTTGCATGACATTAGAACCTCATTGCAGAAGAACGTGGGCTGGGAATGGAGTAATTCAGAATTCACGGAATTCTGCTGGATGAATCAAATGGAATAGTGGGAGCTTAGTTTGCCTCGGCACGTTATACTCTATAGTTCATTATCCAAGACATGGGAAAAAGTCTGTTTCCTTTGTAGCTGACACTCTGACTGGAGAGTTTTAGCTCAGCAACAGCAGTCAGTTCTTGGCAGGCTGGGCAGTTTTGTAGGGCGTGTAGTTAAAGTAAAGTAAAATTGCTGATCTTCAACAAGGACTTCCATGTGCTTTTGGATGCTTTGCTCCAGTGTAAAGAAAGCAGAAGAGAAGCCCATGGCACAAATTCAAAACCCTGAGTGTAAACAACTGATTTTTGGCTAGAGATCTTAAAGATGTTAAAGAGATGTTGTAATACTTCCAGAAGTCCTTTCCTTTAGCCATGCTGAGATAATTTGCACCAGATTAGTTTAAAGGTCACCTGAAGAGTTTTACGAGAAGTTTACTTGCGAACGCCACCTATAACAGGCATAACAGCTGTTGCCACTGTAATTTCTGCTTTACCTCCATACGTCACAAGTATACAAGTGTAACATTGTACAGGAAAAATGTGATGAGGGGGTTCAAACATGACATCATCAGCCGTCTCTGTGTGAGTCACTGCTTACATTTTTCTTCCATACTCTAATCAGTCTGGTCTGAGTCATGTGGGTGTGTGTGGGGGTCCCTTTCATTGCCTCAGGATGGAAAAATGGAAGCAAAACAGGTGCCTAGATGACTTCACTGTCCACGAACACATCAGTTAAGTGAACGCACGGGCCCTCTGTGAAGATATTTATCAGTTCAATACGTTCTAGGCATTTACAAACTGCCAGCTCAGTCGGTTCTAGTGTAGCAGAAGACATTAGAGGTACTGAAAAAGGAAACATGACTGACTGTATGATCAGAGGTTCCTAAACCACAATTAAAGGTTCTCTACTGTGGCTATGGTATATAGGCTATATAATTACACCCAGAAATATAAATATAATTAAAAGCATTGCTAAGGCAAAACCTAATCTCTCATTTTCTGCCCGTTATGCCAGTGATGTAACTACAAGAAGGGGATTTTTTACTTGTTTATTTATCATTTATATTAAGATAGTGTGGTCCGCAATTTTGAGAACACAACGGAAAATAGACTATTTCTGATTTGCAATTGAATTAGCATGATTTTCAGAATTTCAGTACTGGGTATGTTGCGCCTCTGTTTTCCAGGTCGACGGCATGCACACGACCTGGCATGAACTCAAAGTGCAAATCCTGATGATCCATGTTTTCCCAGCCTGATCTGAGAATATTCCAAAGATGGATTTAAGGAAAGCTGATTTTTGCCAAAAGAGTTAACATAGTCAATGTAACAAAATAGCTTACATTTGATCAGTAAATAGTAGAAAAATACAGAACATTTTATTAGACGGTTAATATAAATATTTTTAAATTATTTTTTAAAATTCATTTTACATTATGCTGTGACTAGATGTTTGGACCCCACTGATTTCCTGGTTGTAGTTTATATCAGGTTGAGTGGTAAGGTTGGGTGTGTGAGCCACAGTACAGAACAGACTCCTTATTCATTTTTGTTGTGAGAGAAACATAAACACCATATTTAGTGGATACCACATATTTATAGAAAGACATACCGTATAGTCTCAGCTTTGATGTTTTTCTCTTTAATGACACTGTATTGTGTTTCACAGGGGCCTCTTACATTGAAAGTTTTTTGTTCCTTTTGTTCCACAGCATGTCCACTGGAAATCAGAGTGAGAAATTCTTTGAATTTTGCGGTAACGAAATCAAACACTTTTGGGTCGCTGTGTCTCATGAACTCACAGATTCCACAGAGCAAAGAGTCTTTCACGCATGTTGCTCAGCTTTATCTGTAAGATTTAGAGCGGAGGAAGTCATGTTCCCATAATAAACACAAAGCTGCTGTTCAGTTTTTTACTGCATGTCTTGTGATTCTTCGTTTGGACAAACTACAGAACAGTATGTTACTCATACAGTGAAGAACTCTGTTTCCTGGATGGTTTGCCCTGCACACTGATACTGTATGTTATGAAAGATGTGCGTGTCTCTTTGAACTACAGTCAAAACAAATCTAGCAGACTGTGAAGCCATCTGTAATCTTCTGCAGTGATCTCTTTGGTCGGTTGATCAAACTGTTGGGTTTTGTGTGGCGTCTTTGCAGAGAACGACAAACCTATGAAAGGTCTGAGACAGGAGGATTTGGAGAACCAGGATCTCATCACGGAGCTGAGGAAGGAGTATGGAATGACCTACAATGATTTCTACATTGTCCTGACAGACCTGGACATGAAAGGAAAGGTAAATGATCTCATCAGGTGGTTGGAGGAGCAACTGCCTGTTTTCTGAACAGGTTTCTGTAGATGTGGAGAGTTTATTATTTATAGACGGCAGAATAATTAAACTTAATGTTGACCCTGTGACCAAATTCATATGTCACACATTTTACCATCATACGGTAAGATATTCTGTGGAGATTTTAAAGGTTTTTACAGTCATTTGCAGTAGTCTGTGAGGTGTGCCCGAGTAAAGCCAAGTTCTGTTTGCAGACAGCTGGAATAAACAAAGAGACTACTGTGCAGTCAGGCACAGAGTCTATAATCTATTGAAAATCTTAGAGCTTCCTTTAAATGCTGGCATGTAGCATTTAAAGGGGTAGTTCACCTAAAAATGAAAACTACCATGTGCTCTTTCATGCACAGCTTGTTTATTATCTCTGTTC
>JAZGTK010015992.1:0-12942 GCA_036877625.1 Ambastaia sidthimunki
CAACAGGTACAAAGACTTTAGCCAAGACTAAAGTGTAACTATTCTATATAAACTGCTTTATTCTTTTAAGCCAGGGCCATGAGCAAAAATATATTCACAGAGTCTGGAGTCTGTCTGGTTACCATGTTAACTGTCAGATAAGCACAGACCACATATTGTTAACCTACTATATGTACCTGTAGTCTTATTAAAACCAGATAGTGGTCTACCATTCCTACACAGAGGAAATATATACTATTCTACTGTTAACCAGCTGAACTAAAGAAGCCTAAAAAACTTTTTTTACTACAATGGTTCAAGCTGTAGGAATGCCGAAATGACTAGAAAATTGTTAACAGCAAGATGGTATAAAACTGTGTATTTTCTGTCAATAAACCCTTCTGCTACTTATACCAACGACGGAAATAAGTGCCGTTATGATTAGTTAAATGTGGGAGAGCGTTGCTATAATAAATATATTGTCTTGCATTAAGTAGGTTTAAATTATTAACAAAGAATCAAAACTAGTATAGGTGTGAAAGTGAGTTTATTAACATTACTAAATGAGGCTATACATGAAATGATGACAATAAACATATCTATAATGGTAAATTATATATGTATACAGTTAATTGGGTGTCTAATCAAGGAAGTATAAACAGCAACAAAAATGACCCTCAAATACAAAAAAAAAAAACATTAAGATGATGCAAATTACTGTTGCACCAAAGGGTTTACTGAAACTAAAATTATTTATCTGTAAAAACAGGAAACAAGTACATTTATTGATACATTTGTTACAGTATTTGTTAACATTATTTAAAATACAGCTGTTTTATGTTTATATAGTGCATTAACTAATGTTAACAAATACAGCTTTAAATTTGATTGTTTTAGTAAATGTTGAAATTAACAAAATTAATAAATGCTGTAGAAGTACAGTTCATGTTAACTAATGAACTTTACTGCAAAGTCTTATTGTAAAGTGAATATATTTTATTCGTTTTAGGTATCAATTCAACAACGTAATTGACAACATAATTAGCTACAATAGTTTATGTATTTTCTTTCGGTTTCATTGTTAAAGGCTAGGCTATACACTTGGGCAACTGTACAAACAAAGAGTGGGCTAAGCATATGTAGACAAACAATTTTGTAGAGAGTAAACGTTAAATAGAACATTATAATACACTGACAAATAAACTTGCGGCAATGAACAAGGTAGTTTTCAAACCAACACGTGCATTGCAAGCAGCGGAGAGAGTAGGTGTCGCAAGTAAATGACGTCACTTGTAGAGGAAGCGCAGGTGTCAGACTAGCTGTGCAGTTTCGAGTCTGCAGCCGGTCCCATCTCAAATAGTTTAAGGAGGCTGCACAATTCACAGCAGACTGGTCATGAGGTTTGGATCCTTAAGCGGACTCTTTTAATAAAAATATCAAATCCTTTTTTTTAATAGAATATCCTACTTAACATTGCGAAAGGAAAATGGGTTGCCTTGTTGACTTATTTAAAAGAAGACAACTGATATCCACCCCAAAATATATTTTAAAAAATGAAGACCAAAACATCATGGCACATTTAAACATTTTAGTTTTTAACAACCACAGAACACAGAAAACCTTTTGTCAGAAGCATAAAAATACAGACAAAATACAGACACATTTGTAATAACTTTATTGGTGTTGTTTATGTGTTGACTATGTTATTGCCTCCATTGGTTAAGCTTCTGTTGATTGATGCGTTTTTAGTTCAAGCATCCACACCTCATGTTAGCTAGAGGCCTTGCCTCCAGGCATCACTGTGGACCAGGCAGGTGCAGCATTTTATGGTCTGCCACCAGCTCTGGCAGTTCAAGGGCTCCATACTGGCTCTGGCCATCATCACTTTAGAGCTGGAGAAGTTGACACCTGAATGGGTCTCATTTTTTAATGATCTGCTGAGGAAAACACAAGTATGCATAAAGTATAAAGTAATATCTGTGAACATTCAGAGAGAATAATTTTAAATCTACTAGAGTAGTTTATCCATAAATCAATTTGGTAATTGTTTACCCTTCCTCGTGTCTTTGTAAATTTTTGTGCTATTATTTTTTTGTGTGGAATATTATTTGGACATGTTTTGAAATGTCTAGAGTAATCTTTTCTATATTAAAGCTGCAAAATTAATAAAAAGCAGCATTAGAATGTCGATATGACTTGTGTGCAATATGTATGTCTTATGAGTTTTATGAAGTCATATAATATTCAATAATATATATTTAATAATATATAACGTAATATAGTCAAGTAATATTCAATTGAGCTCCTATTTCACCCGATACAGATGGGCAAAGATAGCTATGAGCTCCTGGTGTGGGTCATTTGCTTAATGACCCAAAGGCTTAAGTCAAGTCATTCATTTATTCACCTTCATTTATTACCTCTCTCTGTGCTTTGGTTTAAGGTATCACCTGCATGTTTTTTTTTTCAGTTTGAAGGGCCTGCCCCTCAAAGTTAACAAACTGGCTAAAAGTCTAATATAAGTCAGAATTGATGACTGCAGCACCATTGCAGCGCGACTGCAGCATTTTCTACAATAAAGATCTCCTGGTTGTTACTAGAAAAAGTTTCCAACAAAATTAAATTGTAGAAAACAGGAAAGTTATAAAATACGTGGGTGTTTTCTTGAGTGAGCAGACTGAAATATGAGACATAATTTTTGCTGGAGCTTAAATCTGCACTTGTTTAAAATCCAATATGGCATACCCAGATATGCTTTAATCATTTTTAAACATAAAGAGAACGTAAAGAGATTGGATGACTTTTGTGATAGATCCTGATGCCTTCATCACGAGGACACAGCAGGAAAACTTGCCTCTGCAGCCACCTTCTAGTGAATAAACTGTTGTTTAAAAAAAAAAAGTCCTTTTTGTGAAAGTTGGAAGCAGATAAATTACTAGAATTTTCTTTTTTTAATGAAACCTTAACTCCGTTAAGTAATCCAAGCAACAGGCAAACCAGGTAATGGGTTACCTCAAAACACAAGGAAAACGCTCAGTAATATCTGCTAGGCAAAACAAGGCTTCGCAATGAGATAATGGATGAACACAGCTTAAAAAGAGTCCATGATGAGCTAAACGGGAACAGGTGAGTAATGAGGAGGAGTGGTCAGCCCCAGGTATGGTGGGAAATGTAATACATTTCTTTTCTAACGTAGCCCCCCCCACCCCCCACAGGAGCGGCTTTCAGACGCTCCTAACTTTATACAACCCAGGAGGGAGGTGAGGCAGAGGTGGAACAGGAGCCCAGCCGAAGACCTCCATGGCAGAGCAGATGAACGTGGAGCCCGAGACAGAGAGTCAATAATCCCAGGTGACAACGAGGAACAACGACGTCACCAGCGACCAAGACGAAGGCAGGGATCCAGAGGGACGCGGTGGAGCCAGATGGATGGAGTCTGACCAGGCCAGTGATTTATTATGATTTTTTTGTGGTATTTGTGTCATTCATATGTTATATTAGCAAGAGTCATTTGACGTATGTTTAAAAGTAATCTTTGTTGGATTTGATAGGGTCAATGTAAATATGTAAGACACATTTATTCTAAGCAGTTTTCCTAATATTTTAATAAAACATGGTTTTCATAATTTCAAAAGGCCATTACAGATGACAAAACTTTGTACAGCACTTTTCATGTTGTTGCCTACATATGAAATATTGCGTTATTGTTATTTTTGCTGCGACTGCTAAATGACTGAATATTCCAGCTTCAAAATGGAGCAAATGTGACATTTAAAAATACGTTTAAATTGTTTTAAACAATTTTCCCTAAGGAAAAAGTCAACAGTTAACTGAGAATTACTGTTTAAAAATAGCTTCATATGTTACTTATGAATCATTAATGGGCTGCTATGGAATAAAAAACTTTTTTGCACCCTACGCTAGCCATGTTTACATGCACACTTTTTGTCATTTGGTTGAAATCATTCCTACTGAGGGATACCGACTGACCATTTACATAAGGTGTTATCTAATCAGATCTGATGTACAATATCCATTCCACCTCAACCACAACTGAGAAAACCCACATAATTTTTTAAATACTGTTGTTGTGTCACAAAATCTAATTTTAAGAGTTGTTTAGGAGAGAATATGGTTTGTAAAACTTCTGAGGTTGTACATTTCAGTAGCTTGCCAGGAGATCTGTGCACATGTACCTGGCTGGGAACAGCCTTGTCTCGGCAATTTGCTGCTGGCTATGATGTCTCTAATGGTTAAACACTCAGAGTTTTCGGTTTCAGAAGAGCTGAAATTAGTTGGTTAAATCAACTCTAAGTAGGTTGACTCTGAGTTAACCGCGTGCGCCACGATTATAAAAAGCCATGATGAATAGAGCGCAGATATTACGATTCACCATGGCAACAGCACCTGAAAAAAAGGCAGCGGCTATTTGCAGTGTAAAATGCTATTTACACTAAGTGTTAATAGAAGGTAGATGCTATTTATACTACTTTAAATATATTTTTAAATATCTGGTATCAGTTTTAAACCACACTTTTAGTCTTACTGTGTGCTAGTTTTGGTTTCAATCTCTATGATTTGCTAGAACAAAGATTATTGATAGATGTTTTAAGTATATCAGACACAAAAAGAATGGTCCAACAGCTAAAGAAAATTAGGGGAGGTGTTTATTTTTAATACCAGTTAATGGTATTAAAGATGCTCGACGTGCAGTCATTGACCCTTAATGCAACAGGATGTGCCAGAAGATACAAAGTTCAGATGGCCTCAGATTTACACTTACCATTATGTGTTGGGCAGATGCTTTTATCCAAAGTGACTTAAATAAAACACTGTGTTAGTACTTGTGTTCCCTTAAGTACCCACAACCTTTGCACTGCTAACACAGTGCTCTACCTACTGAGCTACAGAAACACACACTGAGCTGCAAGAACATACAGATGTTTTAACCTCCATATTATGGCTTAAATGATATTAGTAATACAACATATTTTGCCTCTGATACACATATCTGTTGTTAAAAGAGCCAATGCCTGGAGAGCCGTTGGTCCTGGATTACTATTAAGTAGCACCAAAACAACTTTGAGAGGTTTATTAAAGCCATGCTTATAAAATCACATACATGGGTAAGTTAGTATCAATCGCTGTGCTATTAAGTTTGGCTCAGAAAAATCGGAAAAATATAATGTTCCCAGCAAACTGTAAAGAAAAAAAAAGCTCACAACACAAGAAGCAATTCAGTCCCTCTAATGATCTCTTGCTTCCACATCACATTGTGTAAATGGGCCAAAGATCCTGATGTGAAGATTTAAAAATAAAAATATGTTGATGTTGCAACAATGGTGAGGTCCATGGTTGGCCTGCGATGTACTCATTAATTAACTGAAAGAAAATGGACAAAACAACAAAATAAATGACAAAATAAATAAAAATGACTGGAAACATGCAAAGAAAACAAAAAATATAGAAATATAGGCCTACATGCATTGTTGTGATAAATTTAATAAATTGGTATTAAAGTTTATGTTTAGGAAAATTCTGTTTTAAATGTGTTTTCATACACATTTCTTGGAATCTTAATCTGAATCTAAATTAAGACTTGTACTAGTCTCAGAACTGACCAAAATGTTATTTATTTATTTAAATGTTTTTAAAAACCCAGATACAACTGTACCCTCCCATTTCAGGGTAAATGTTAATGAGGCTGATCTTACCTCTCTCTCCTTCTCCTTCAGCTCGGCCTCTGTCTCCTTCACTTTGTTAACAAACATCTGCCTCATCTCCTCTTCCTTCCTCTGCAGGTCTCCAAGAAACTCCTTCCTCTTGGCTTCATATGTCTCCTGCAGACTGTTGTATAGGTTGTATACAGAATAATTTTACTTTGGACTGGGGATATTTTGTTTGCACTTTGTGCGCTTTATGTACATGAAGTTTTTTGAATATACCGTGCATTCTAGTTTTGTGTTGTACTGTAGCACCTTGGTCCTGGAGAAACATTGTTTTGTTTCACTATGTACTTGTATATGGCTGAAAAGACAATAAACTCCACTTTGACTTTGATGCTTTGGTTTTCCAGCATTTTCTGCATCCCCAACACTAGCTATATGATCCTAAGATTCACATACAATTAAACACAACTAAAGGTGCCATTTCAAAACATAATAGACGCTCGAAAATTCAATACACTATATGAACCTAGGACATGTAAACTATTGAAAAACAATTTGTTGTTATTGTGTTTTCTGGGACCTATGTATATAATTTAATAGGGTGAAGGGCTGGCAATATAAGATATTTACATTTATTTGTTTTATTTTTGAAAATGTCCTTGAAAATCTATAGTATAAACATCAAAAGGTTATATTGGGCCACATACTTTTCCCTCCGGGCCAATGTCATCGGCTGCTCCATGGCAGCTCTGGTGACTATGGATAGACTTATGGCTGAACCTCACAGGCATCAAGGAGTGGGATAAGACTTCCCTCCTTGATGCCCCAATCTCATGTTCTGGCCTCTTCTGTGATGCTGTCATTGAGAGGTTTCAGGAAGTAATACGCCAATCTGCAGCTTTTATTCCCCACCACTCATGGGGATGCTGCCAGGGAGCATCTCCAAAAAAAAAGCCACTTGCTCCTCATACAGGCAGCAGCAGAAGAACATTGTTGCCTCTCTAGCCTCAGGGTTCTTGATTGGTTGCTGGGGTGTTCTGGGTGGTTGATATTGATGGTCTATGGCAGTGGTTCTGGAACTTTTTACACCAAGTAAAAAGTAATAATGGTTAATGGTTATAATGTTTTTTAAAAGTGTTTTAACATTCATTTATATTTAATTACGTGATTCCTCTAGAGACCACTAGAGGGAGCCCCCGCACCACTACCACACTCTGAGAAGGCCATAAGGTGAACCGAGAAAATGTGTTTGGAAAATGAATCTCGTTCCGACCTCTGTCATCTACCGTTTAATTCATAAAATAAGTACGTTCGTAATGAGTTCGAAAGTAAACACTGTTATAATGTTATAACACAGTGCCTTGATGATGCATTGCTTGCTGACATATTATAAGACAGATATAATCAGGTCATCGCTAATGTCCTTTGTCAACACATTTAAATGATTTAAGAAAACAATAAACCTGAAAAAGTAGCTATTGAAATAAAGTGCTTGATTTGTAATTTAAGACTGCCATGGTTTAAATTTTTCTACATAAAATAAAATTAGCATGTCTTATGTTGCTACGTTGCCTAATATGGAAAGACAACACACTAGTAGGTCTAAACGAAAATGTAAAAGAAGCTGCGAGATTTGGCATGCTCAGAACATCAGCACATTAAAGCAACAAACAAGTTTCTGTTCTAAACTGCAGTATCAACATTAAAAGGAATAAATATTCAACCACGTACAAAGCATTTTTTATAGTTTTTAAAGCCCTGCTTCAGGTGGAGCAGCGCTCTCATATCGCTGTGATGGCTTCTCCGCCCCGCTAAGTGAGACACACTCAAATGAGCGTGTTTTAAAAACGTCAGCAAACGGCTCTAAACACGGTGTACATGGCGCACTTATGTCTGATACATGATAAACGTTAACACGAATTAATATTCAACTACGTAAATAACATTTCTCTCATCATAAAAGCGCTTCTTGTGGGGGAGCTCCGCTCTGATCTGTTCCGCCCCGCACACACACACACTACATGGTCGCTAAATGAAACTCGCTTAAACATCACGGAACTGAATTGACAACGTCGGCATTAATTAATCCTGTGACTGATGTTCGTAACAGCTATGCATACATAACCTACAACTACGTCCGCAGCTCCCTAATTACAATGGCAAGCAGTTTCATATTCGGCATTCCCGTTTTCCATTCTGACCCACAAACTTGCTTAATAGCTGCTATAGTTGCAGGGGAAAGACTTAAAGAAAATATTTGTTTATAACAATGAAATGCATATAAACCATATTACAACTATTAGCCAGATATCACCATTCAGGAGCACTTACCATCCTGGATTACAGAATCATAAGACGATCCAGTAAGCTTTATGTACTTTCTGTGATGTTGGTACTGCGTTTAAAAAAAAGAATTAAAATGTAAAATTGATTGTCTTTTAAAATTTAAACTAGTAAAAATCAACAGTTCACATATATTCAACATGAAACAGCATAAACCATTTTATTTACCAAAACAAACAACCAGGTAAGGTAAGTCTTACCTGTGGCTTTATCTTGCATTGATCTTGCATTGATCTGAGGAAAGACCATAACTGGGTGCGTCAAGTGCTGAGTTTCAAATGACCAACAACATGATGACTGAACTGTCCCGTATTGTGGTATAACCCTAAGGGAATAAAAATGTAGCACGACTACGCCACCCTGGATGTTGGCCAGGGACCTTTATTTAAATTTCTTTTTAGGCAACACAGGTCAGCTCACAGTAAAGTTGGCAAGAGACGTGGATATACCCAAAATAGTTTTATTATAATAAAAAAAACAGATTGTTACAAATAGGGAGAGAAAAAGCTGATCAATGAGCACAACAATCACAGAACACTTCACAAATACAAGGGTGGGCGACCAAAGGCACCAAGGACATCCACAGGTCCAAATACAGGAACCGAGGCTTGGCAGCAGGACTTAGGAGCAAAACAGGCCTGCACAACAAAGAACCCCTCACATATACCTGTGACACACACACACGCACGCAACCACAACCACTCCAGCCAGCATTCATGAAGGAAACACCACGACCAGGAATCCGCCACCACTGCCTTAGGCACTCAGCTCATGTAACAAACAAAACCAGATCACACCCTTGAAATGACCCAGTCGCTCTGTCACAGACTACAACAAAAAAAGTTACTCCACCCACACAATTTACACCCAAAAGAAGGGCTAACCAATGTTTAACTCAAATACAAAACAAATTAATGACAATAACAATACTAATAATAACAACAGAAAATTGCAATACTGCAAACATACAAAACCCAAACATCAATAAAAACACCACAATATAAACACTCAAATTACATAGATTACATAGTCACACAGCAGTCAAAGATTACATGGTAAACTAAAACATACACACCAAACACACACACACCTAAATCAATTTAAAAGATAACAGAGCATAGTAGAACCAGCCTCACATCCAACACACTCACACCAATAACCACATTTCACCATAAAGACACTAATCAAAACAAAAGAAAAAAAACGATTATAAACAAAACACACACAACCACACACGCACACAAAGCCTCAACCACAAGTCGAGACAAATTTAACCGAAACAAAGCAACAGCGTCTCCAGATGATAATTCCCACGTAGCCCAAATGACAGGGAGCTAAGTATAAATGCCACTGGTATCTGCAATAAAATCGCACATTAAATAGAACAACAAATCCTCTGGGACTGCCACCAAAATATCCCCATAACGTAATCACCTACCGTACGAACAAAGTTTGACACTACACCATTCGAACAGACAAGTACACTGGGGAGATATAAGCTCGTTCAGTCTGGCAAGGAAACAGCAGGCTCAGTAGCAGGACAAAACACGTTTGCAACATCGGCTGGACACTTATACCCATCGGGCCGAGTCAGTCTTTCTCAAACCTCTCAACTAAAAGCACAACAAATATACAGCTACAACATGAGCAAATCCCAAAACGAAACAATGCGCCTGTCTTCCTTACCTGCAGAGGAGCAGCCTCAGCCAAATATCAGCCACAGGATTCCCTTCAATTTGTCTTTCTATAAGAAATGCTAACGTGAGTATTACAGATATTACCACAACACAGTACTTTAGGAGACATACCTGGACGGCGAGTAGATNGGGGGGGGGGGGGCTCGTGACGCCATACTACCTCCCACCCCACTTTATATATTCCCACTGCCCAATGATAGGACCATTACTGAACGATCAAACCAATCGCTGGCGAGAGTCGCATAGAGAGCCTTACTGCCACAATCTACCTGCATCGGCGCCCCGACGATGAAAAACATCTCCCATCAATTCCAGGGCCTAAACCATGCCGAAATTGCCCTAGACGTTCCGTCAGATGATACCCCATCCTCACCTACCACCCTGCAGACCGCGGAAGATGGTGCACATTGGAATGCTGACCCACTGTAGCTCGCCTAGACCATTGTGGTACTATATCACTGTTGGACAAACCTTCTGGCAATGGTACAACCTCGTGTTCAATGGGCTGACCTAAATTAGCTGCAGCCCCCAACCCACCGATAGTTGGAGACCCTAAAAACCCTGGTTCAACAGGTACCGCGACAGGTACTTTTAGGTGCTTCCGTGCCCCTTCAAAAGCCACCTGCAGGTGAGTTTGATGCTCTATGATCCACTCATGTACATTTCCTGCAACTGTGTCTTCCACTCTACCTAACAAAAAGTCAACCGGTAAGCGGGGCTCTTGCCCAAACATCAAATAATATGGCGACTCACCTGTTGATTGGTGAGGAGTTGTATTATAACTAAACAAAACCTGTGGAAGACACAAAGCCCAGTCTCGCTTACATTATGGGGGCAAAGTGCGCAAGAGGTTGTGCAGGGTCCTATTAAACCGCTTGCACTGGCTGTTCCCGGCAGGATGATAAGGTGTGGTTCGAGACTTCTCCACCTTGTACAGACTACAAAGCTGCTGTATGAGGGAGGATTCAAAGTTGCGGCCCTGGTCAGAGTGTATCCGACCAGGGATCCCAAACTTACAGAACCATTCCACCACCAGCATTTGGGCCACTGTTTCAGCCCGCTGATCCTGTGTAGGTACCGCCAGGGTATACTTTGTGAAGACATCAGTTATCACGAGCACGTTCTCCAAACCCGAACTAGACGGCTCCAACAAGGTGAAATCAATGGCCAAGATCTCATTTGGCCTAAAGGCCAGCAAATGCCCCATAAAACTAGAGGCAAATGGCTGTACATCCTTGGCAGCTGGCAACATTCACACTCCCCACACCAACAAGCTACATCTCCGGACATACCAGGCCAATAGCAATGCTGACGAACCAACTTAGTTGTACGTTCAATACCCTGGTGTCCGTGTTTTTGATGCAGCCACCTCAAAATCTCCTTTCTTAACACAGCAGGCAGAAGTACTTGAAAAATTTCCTCTCTCCCGTCAGGACGGTAGATTCGACGGTACAAAACGTGTTCCTGTTCCACCAAGCAATCCCACTGACGAAGCACAGTCAAGCTGCTCTTAGTCAATGATCGCCGCTCCTCCAAACTGGGAAAGCTCTTACGCTGCCAAAACCACAGGACCCTACTAATATCTGGGTCAGATTCTTGTAAAACCCTCAGATCAGCTGCAGAATGGCTTTGGAAAACCTTGGGTGCAGCTTGGGTAGCCTGATACACTGGCTCCCCTCCTGCTGCCTGTTGTACAGATGCGGGAATCACAGTGGCTAGTAGAAGCTGTCCAACCGCCTCGCTATTCACTGGAGGCTGTCTCGACAGGGCGTCAGCATTGCCATTACTCTTACCTGGCCTGTACCGAATTTCAAAGTCAAAACCCGCAAGCTGGGCAGCCCAACGCTGTTCTGTGGCCCCCAGCTTTGCTGACTTCAAATGACTCAGAGGGTTATTGTCCGTAAAAACAATACATTTATGTCCCAATAAATACTCCCTGAATTTTTCTGTTATCGCCCACTCGAGCGCCAAGAATTCTAATTTTATCAAGCTGTAATTTACCGGATTGCGCTCTGTGGGCCGCAGGCTACAACTGGCAAAAGCAATAGGGTGAATCTTTCCCCTTTGTTCCTGAGAGAGAACTGCCCCCAGGCCCTGATGACTTGCATCCACTTCCAAAATGAAGGGCAAGGAGAAATCAGCATATGCAAGGATAGGTGAAGTTGTAAGCTTTCCCTTTAAGGTATCAAAACTCTTCTGACAATGCTCCGTCCAAGCACTGGCAAAGCTTGGTCCTGCTGACTTTCTATGCTTACCCCCAACAAATTCGGCAACCAGCTTATGTAGAGGGGCTGCCAACTTGGCAAACCCTTCCACAAAATGCCGATAATAGCTAGCAAACCCTTAAAATGAGCGACGTTCTGTGACATTACTGGGGCGACCCCAATTTGCCACCACCTCTACTTTACTTGGACCAGTGGCAACCCCCCTGGGAGGACACCACATGGCCCAAATACCTAACCTGCTGTTTGAAGAACGCACACTTTTCCAGCTTTGCTTTGAGCCCTTCACGCTTCAATCGACCCAGAACCACTTCCAACCGTTCCACATGCTGAGTCACTGAGGAGGAGAATACCACAATGTCGTCCAGATATAACAGCAATGACTGATGTCGCTGATCACCAAACAATCTTTCCATTAAACGCTGGAAAGTGCTGGGAGCATTACAAAGCCCAAATGGCATCCTGTTCCATTCGAACAACCCAAACGGAGTACAGAATGCCGTCTTGGGCCTGTCCCCCTCAGTGACTGCAACTTGATTGTACCCACTGGCCAAATCCAAAGTGGAAAACCAGCGGGCCCCTGTCAATGCATCCAATGTTTCCTCTATATGAGGCAGCGGAAATGCGTCCTTTCTGGTCTTTGAATTCAGCTGACGGTGTAGTGGATTTTTAATAGTATTTCTGTGTTATAAGATAAGTACAAAAAGGGTACTGGGGATACATGTCTTCATGTAAAGATCAGCACTGCCTATAAATATACAGTGATTAGCAGTGATTATTTTCATTGTGCCACCTGAAACACGGCACGAATAAGGCCCTCGCACTCTTGCCCTTCCCACTTGTCCAAATACTGGCTGTGATTTAATTCTGTGACAATGCTGTAGCGCTTGCATCACAAAGCCAGGGACCTCTACTACTGGTGGAGAATCAACAAAGCCTGGCCATGTTGGCCAAAGAGTTCCTGGTAGCACCTGCCCAGCACATTCATCCCCAGCACCCCAGGGACCTGAGCACACATGCCACCAGGGGGGT
>JAZGTK010015993.1:0-12942 GCA_036877625.1 Ambastaia sidthimunki
CTTGTCTGCTGCCTGCCCCGACCCTTGCCTGTTTACTGTTTCTGATCTGTCCTGCCTCCATTGTTCCTGTTTCTGTTTTTTGATCTGTGCCTGTACGACTATTCTAAATAAAAGCTGCAAATGGATCCCTGTTTCCACAACCCATCGTTACACATAGACTCCTCCAGCTCAGATTTATGTAGCTCAGACTGTTCCATAGCCAGACTCCTCCAGAGCCAAAATCCTGCAGCTCAGACTCCTCCAGCACAGATGCCTTTAACCTTCATCTTTTATTGTTTTCTATCTTCTATGAAATACATAAGGATATTCTAGCTTCTGTTTTACATACAAAAGTGTTGCCAACCTTTATAAAAGTCAACATTAATTTCCCCAATCTTTTGAATTTATAGCTTTTTGTCAGAAACATAGAAACATAATATTTTATCTTTTTAATGCTATTGTATTGATGCCAAACTTGACAGGAATATTAGCAGTAAATAAGAATGAAAAATTTGGTCTATTTTAAGTCACTATTCAACAAGATATTACATGCCAAGAAATGTAGTGTAGGAGTTGTATGGACTATTTCTTTTGATACTTTTAACTACATTTTAGAATGGTAGTATACTTACAAGAATTCTTGTTGCCAGTAAGCGTTAGTTCTGTAGTTTAGCCACTACTCTCCATAATAAGTGGCTGTAGCAATGTCTTTAACCCTGATCAGTTACAGGGACAACTAAGGAATGCATGTCGGCGCATAAACTGAAGAGATATCTAAACATGCCCACAGTGCAGCAATGAGTCACTGCATCTCATTCCCACTTCAGGAAACAGGGTTACCCTCCAGTACCCTCCAGGTTACACTCAGATGTTCCCTATCAAGAGTTACACTTAATGGTGCATTTTGGTGCATTAGAATAAGCCCTGATTCCCAGAGGTGAAGCTTGACCTCACGCATTCCTCACCCTATGCAACATAGTTTGCTTCTTGGCAGACAGGCCCCCCTTGTTGTGGCTCTGTAGTAAATGAAAAGATGCTCTGGCTTGCATGGCTAGTGCGGTGGTTTGAAGAACACAAACTGAACACAGTGAATACACCATTTCCTGCTTCAGGGTAGCAAATGGGGAGTACAGAAGGGTTCAAGAATGACAGGATGTAAGGTTGAGAATGGAACTTTAGGAAAATATTCAGGGTGAGGGTGCAAACTAGCTTTGATGTGTCCAGGGGCAAAGTCTAAGCAGAATGGTAAGACCAACAGAGCCTGCATATCTCTTACTTTTTGGGTAATAACCATTAGAAAAAACATCTTTAGAGTCAAAAGCTTGTCAGGCACTGACTTCAGTGGCTTAAAAGCTGACTATTGCGGTATTGTCCACCCACACCAAGACATAGTAGTCCTAAAAGTGGTGGAAATTCTTAACATAGCTTGATATTCTTCAGGGCATTTTAATTAGACTTAATCCGTACTGGGGACAGTTGTGCCCGCATAGCAACTGAGAAAATGTCTCAGGTTATGTATGTAACCCAGGTTCCCTGAAGGGAACAAGACGCTGCGCTGAAATGCTTTGGGAACGCCTCCAGCGTTTATTGGCTCTGAATCAAGTGTAAAATCATTCAATCGGGGGGGCGACATGTCACAGGCAGGTGACGTCATGACCAAGAAACTATAAAGCATGTGCTTTTGCGCATGCCGGCAGCTTCAAAAGGAAGTAAGCGAGCACCGGCAGGGATACCTGAAGTATGACATGAGACACAATGTCGTTCCCTTCAGGGAACCTGAGTTACATATGTAACCTGAGATGTTCCCTTTCAGGAACTCGAGCTGCATCAAAACGCTTTGGGAATGAGATTCCAAATATCCCATACTGAGGATTTTCCCTGCCCTCTGTGTGAAAATGCACAGAATAGGGCATGAGAACAGAAAAGCCAGGAGTGGCTTGCATAGAGGCCATAGTACCTCAAAAAGGTCAAAAGTGTGGACCATCCCGCAGCGTCGCAGATGTCCTTAATTGGGACATCTGCATAAAAGAGGCCGCCATATCCCGAGTAGAGTGAGCCTTGGTCCCCTTAGGAGGGGGGAGACCAGAGGGCTCATAAGACATGCGAATAGCGTCAGTAATCCATTGACTGAGTGTCTGCTTGGTTGCGGGGAGACCGCGCTTATGGTGACCAAAACAGATGAAGAGCTGGTCAGATCTATGCCACAGGGAAGCTCTGTGGACATATGCTCGCACTGGACACACATGGTTTAGCTTCTCCTGGTCATGCTCCCGAAAGGCAGGAGGACAGAAGGCCTGAAGCACGACCGGCCGTAGTACTACTGAAGGTATTTTAGAGACATAACCCTGTCTTGGGTATAGAAAAGCTCTGGCCAAACTGGGTGCAAAGTCTAGATAGAAAGGTGCCATAGAAAGGGCCTGAAGGTCACCCATTTTCCTCAAATGGTCACCCAGTGATTGCCAACAGAAATACTGTTTTGATAGACAGAAAAAGATCAGAGATTTCCTTGATGGGCTCGAAAGGTGGAGCAGAAGGAGCTTCTAGTACAATGGCCAGGTCCCAAGGTGGGACACGAGATCGTACCTGGGGCCTCAGCCTCAGTGCACCTCAAGAGACCCGCTGTGTAAACACCTATTGAAGTGTGGTAAGCAGATATAGCCATCACATAGACCTTCAGAGTGGAATGGGTTAAACCTGCAGAGAATCGAGCCTGCAGAAACTCCAGGACTGCATTAATGGTGCAGCTGACTGGGTCCAGCTGGTGTTCTCTGCACAATGAAGTGAACAACTTTCACTTCAGGGTGTAAAGTTTCCTCATAGAGGGAGCCCTGGAATGCAAAATGGTCTCAACAACCTCAGTTGAGAGACCAGACGTTACGAGTTGCGCTGTAGAGTAGATCTACCAGAAGATCTATCAGATCTGAGAACCATGATCGAGTTGGCCAGAATGGGTCTACTGGGAGTAACAACACCGCATCCTGGTGTACTCTCTCCAGAACTCCCGGGAGCAGAGCGATTGGGGGGAAAGCGTACAGACGAAGCCTGGGCCAGGTCTGAACCATAGCATCCAGTCCCAGAGGAGTTAAATTAGCTAGAGAGAACCAAAGGGGACATTGCACTGTCTCTCGAGAGGTGAAGAGGTCCAATTGGGCTTGCCCAAACATTCTCCATATGTGCCTCACCACCTCGGGGTGAAGCATCCACACCCCGGGCCTCTGCCCCTGCCTCGACAGGATGTCTGCTCCCACATTGAGACACCCAGAGATATAAACTGCTCTCAGAGAGAGAAGTTTCCCCTGGGACCACACAAGGATCTGGTGTGCCAACTTGTAAAAAGGGCGCGACCGCCCTCTGGTCTCCCCCATTCTAAGGGGACCAAGGCTCACTCTACTCGGAGTATGGCGGCCTCTAAGGACTTTTATGCAGGTGTCCCAATTAAGGACATCTGCGACGCTGCGAGATGGTCCACTCCTCTAATTTTTGTGAGGCACTATGGCCTTGATATCCGAGCCACTCCCGGCTCCTCTTTTGTCATGCCCTAATCTGTGCAATTAAACACAGGGGGCAGAGAAACCTCACTATGGATAGTGTGCATCTCGTTCCCATAGCGTTTCGATGCAGCTCGAGTTCCTGAAAGGGAACGTCTCAGGTTACGTTTGTAACCCAGGTTCCCTGAAGCTATGTATGGTAAGCGTCTCTTACCATACTTCCGGTACCCCTTGCCCGCGTTCGCTTTATTCGTTTTAAAGCTGGGTTTGTGCGTTAAAGCATGTGCTTTTATAGCTTCCTGGTTGTGACGTCACCCCGCCTGTGATGTATTGCCCCACGATTGGATGATTCGACACGTGATTCGGATTGCATAAATGCTGGAGGCGTTTCCATAGCGTTTCGACGCAGCGTCTCGTTCCCTTCAGGGAACCTAGGTTACATACGTAACCTGAGACGTTCTCTGTGCTGGAGAAAGCACATTTTTTTATGTGTTCATCTAAACTCTCTAGGGACCTCCGCAAAGGTGGCAACCCGCCCATACTTGCTAATCTTGGCAAACACTGGAGGGAGCCATTGTTTGAGGCTGCTGTGCCCTGAAACACCCAAGGTGGCAGGGTTAACAGTTTGGCCTCCAGAGGGCACTGAGGAGGAACGGACATCGTATGATGAGAAGTGACCCACTGCTCCCCAGATGGGGCTAATAAGGGGATCAGTCTCTCGAGACTTTATTTGAAGTGAATAGATCTAAACTCTCTAGAGACCTCCGTAGAGGTAGCACTTCAATTAGAGGATCTAGTATGTGAGGAACAAGATAAGGACTCGCCCGTCTCAACTTCCTCTATTAGATCCAATTGTGAACCCTGCGAATGCATTCGCTGCTCTGCCTCAGCAGAAGCGAAGCCAGCACCGCGGTGAACACTAATGAAGGCTCCCTCTTCAAGGAGAGCCTCCCAGAAGCAAAGCGAACGCACTAAAACCCACTCGCAAGCATGCGGTCAACTCCCACGAGAGCTGACACATACATCGTGTGTGCCCGTGGATAGCTTTTCTGTCGCGGGTGAGAAGGAACACACAATCTAAAGTGCTGAGTGCTCTACCTATTTTTAAACACAAACAAACATGCAAGACAACTTCTGCAAAGCTAAAGACAAACACATAGATGGACAGTTTCCTGGTCGTGACGTCACCCGCCTGTGACGTGTCGCCCCCAATTGGACGGTTTTACACTTGATTCAGAGCCAATAAATGCTGGAGGCATTCCCAAAGCATTTTAATGCAGCTCGAGTTCCTGAAAGGAAACGGTTGAGACCGCAAAGATATAATATCAGATGAAATGCCCCATACTTTTTGAGAACCAAAACTGACAGCAAAAGCCTGACTCATGGATGGGAACATACTGTATGGCCCCTTTGCCCAAAAGAGTTTGCAGCTCTTGTGACAGTAAATGCATATGTTCTGGTTTCACGGTAGCAGGAACCATGTCACTGAAATGTGCAGTAAGCCATTACATTTTAGGTGTATTTCCATTGGTTTTAGATGGTATCCATATTAACCAGCTTTTCCACATAGATAGCTCCCAGTGTCTCATCCTACAGATATTTACATTTACAGTATGTTGTTACCAGACAGCTTAGCACAGAGCATTTCCATTGCTAGTTTTAGCCAATTAAAAGTTGTTAACAGGCAGCCTGGCTCTTCCTTATTGCAGGGCATTTAGCATGGATCACATTGATTTCAGCAGCACACAATCGGCAACGTGCAATAATGCCAAGCCTGTTATGGTGGGAGAAGCCAGAGTCTACCTGGCAGGAGTCCCAGCGCTGTAACAGACAAGGTCAGTGCTTAGGCCATATGCCGTCTGCTGTGTGGCTTAATCAGATGTTTAAACATAAAATAATGCTCAGTAAGAGTCAGTGTGATTCTGTATATTAAGTCAGGTGAGAGCATTGTGACTCTGAAGTCACCATAAAATCACAATTACCCTATTTCTGAAGTTGCTGTGAATGATTCATAAACTAAAGTTTGTTCTGAGAAAGTCTTTCATCAAAATGTATCCTATAGAAGTCTTGCTTTCTCTGCTTCTGTCTTTCAGCCATGTAGTTTAGTTTTTATGTTAACTAAAAGACAAATACCAATAGTTTAGCCATTGTATTAAACTACTATTATAGGCACTGACAGCTTTCTGAAACTAAATGGCTAGAAATATGATCAGTCCTGTCCCCTGAGTCACACGGGTGGAGATGGGTGGTAATTGATTAGACTCAACCACCCACCCAAACATCAGCACATTCAGTCACATCAGAATCAAAAACTGAACAAAACTGAAATAACATGCTCTGTGAATAAGACTGTTATCTCAGGTTACTTACAGGAGCACCTGCCTGCGACAGGCATTTCACTTGTGCTCTTAATATGTGCTAATATAAGCAGTATTATAGTATGGGTTAATACAATGTAAACCTACTTTATGCTGCACTCCATGCTGGGGCAGCGACGACATCTTGCTGCTGCTGATACTGAAATAATATAGATACCTGCTTGCCATTACTTTTAGTTTTGTACATTTTTATACATTCTATACATTTTTATGGTATCATTTGCAGGGAAGAGAGGCTGTTGCACTGCATGATAATTTCATGTTTTTACTATAGTTTAGATTTTCGTTCACAATGTGTCTGTCATGCTGGCACTTACTGCTGCTTTAGCCATCATATGGTAGAAACATCCAAATAAAAATGTGTTCAACAAGCTGACAGAAGTCAATCCATTTCTTTGTCGGAAACATTTCAATGTAACTGCTGTTTTATTGTTTTCGTTGTAAATATTCACTATCCCATTACCACAGAGAGGAATCAAAAATTGTAGGTCACATGCAGCAGATAGACATCAAAGGTAATGCAAAGGTAATGTTACTTATCAAACCAAACAAAATACAAAACTTTTAAAAACACTCAGCAATGTGATTATTTTTATAATTGATATGAAGTGGGTTTAATCAGTGGTGACTAGTAGATTTGCTATCCATTGTTATATTGTCCAGTGTTCTCCTTAAAATAATTATAGTGCTTGAGCCAATATTATACTTCCAGATGCATCAGGTGTACATAGGAGTATATTATGGCACCTGTAGAGCATGTAATGAGCTTATTTGTCTTCAGAAGCCATTTGTGTTGAAGTGCCAAAGGACCCAGTTGCAAAATAACTTTAGAAAGTGTGTGCCTCCATGTCAGAGGTTTCTGACACCTGAGAAGAACTGAAGAACAGAAGAACCCTGTTGGTTCAGCTTTTCTCATAGTTTCCCCAAGTTTAGGTTTCAGTCGGGGACTGCAATTTCCAGTGGCGAGAGCCGGCATTGTATGGCTCCCCTTAGAAAGTGGCTCCTAAAGCTCTCCTGGCCAGAACAGTACCTCATAGGCAGATTTTCTTGTGGTGCTGTCAGCCGGTCATTGCTCAACACCTGGAGACCCAGTTTTCAGATCCCATCTCGGATGGTATTTGCCTAATATACACTGGATTGGCAGAGTTGCACCCTCCCTGTGTGGTGAAGAGGGATGTATAGGGTCCTCAGCCTTTGGACTTTCCAGCTGGCGTGTTGAACTGTGGCAGCCAGCGATAAGCTCCTGTTCGACTGCTGTCTTCCAGGTGGTATTGGAGATGCACGTTCACTATAGAGGATCCTCCACCCCCACGAGAGTGTCACCTTCCTGAGGCGTGGATTGAGCATAGAGTGGCTCCTTAGTAGCAGGCAGAATCAATTCTTCCACAATAGTAAAGGGCTTCTTAGCTTTAGCAATGCGGTCCGCAACTAAGAATGATGCTTTCAGCGCAGACACATTTGTTAAAGTGGTGACCCTCAATAACTGTTTTTGTCCTTCATGTTCACGTTTTTTTTCTTTCAAAAAATTCCAAGGGCTTGTTTTTAATGCAGGGTGTCTTAATGTGGCGAAGCAATTTTGAGGTTTTTGTGGTTTCATTAGCTAGTCGGTCACACAATTTTGCATAGTAGGTGTGGAGCTTGTGTATCACCTGTTGCGATCAACCCATAACTTAGGTTATTTTCCAGCTGGCGTGGAAAATAAGGTTATCTTGGTATTTTCTTTTAAATGCAGCTTTCTTTTTGCTGGCAGTCTGTGACCCTTCTACTGTCCCATTGTTCGTTTCTTCCCGAAAAAGCTCTCCAATGAATTTTGTTTTTGGCTCTTTTTTTTAAGGGGTTAGCTTGTGTCACTGATGCGTGAAATGACGTGCCAGAGTCAAGTGCGGTGGTGAGGGCGGACACAGTTGTTTTTAAAAATAAGATCCGGAAGACTAATGAAAGAAAAATAACTATAATTTTAACCATGAATTTTTTTTTTTGCTGCCCGGTTCCAAATAGTCCATGGACCGGTACCAGTCCGGGGACCAGGGTTGGGGACCCCTGCTTTAAAATACACCTGTTTCATAGACACCTGACTAATCCCTAATGCTCCCCAATGCTAAAAAACTGTCATCTTCTACCGTCTATCCTGTCACTGGCATCTTTTTGTATATATAGCCTTGTAGACTAGGCTTGTTGGTTCTTAGGGCAAATGTTAAATGCTATCTCTTTGTATGCAAATGTAAATAAAATAAATCACAGGTTTAAAGTAATATATATGTTTTTTTCATCTGCATATATTAAAGGCAGTTTAAAAACTATCATGATGTATACATCACAATTTAAATATTACATATAACTTTTCATTACAGTAATTGTTTTTTTACATAATGTTGTAATGGTAAAAGCAATATGCAACGTCTACTTATTTTTTAATCATAACTTTTTCCTGTTTTGTGACATGCTATATGACCAGCAATAAGAAGATACTAAGCATACACAATGGTCAGCTTCTTATTACATGTTTTGCTTTTTTGACCCTTCAGGCTCTCCATACAGAGATAAGATCACCATAGCAATCCTACAGTTACAGGAAGAAGGAAAGCTGCACATGATGAAGGAGAAGTGGTGGAGAGGAAACGGCTGTCCGGAAGAGGAGAACAAAGAGGCCAGTGCACTGGGGGTCCAAAACATCGGGGGCATCTTCATAGTGCTTGCCGCTGGACTCGTCCTCTCTGTATTTGTGGCTGTCGGAGAGTTTCTTTACAAATCCAAACTAAATGCACAGCTGGAAAAGGTAAAACAACATTTACACATTCTGGAACTGCCATGAATGTGTAATTTGTCAGGATACACATTAAAGTGTCTTTAGACAAGGAAAATCACACAGAAGACATTTTGCGTTTCATCAGCAGGGGTATTGTGAGTAATTTTAGTCAGACAGTCTGTTACAAATTAGTAAAACTATAATAATTCTGTTCTGAAATTGGCATAGATGCTGTGCTGTTGAGAGTAAAGTGTAAAAGTATATTTCACAGGTAATATTTTACAGACAGTGCCGTGTGGAGAGCAAACAGTTCTTTAGATCTGTACAGACTAGAGGGTTGCTTAACTCGCTCAAGCCGCTGTCACTGTCCCATCTCACCTCAACAGATGTGTTGAACCTCCCACGTGTCCACTTCACCCATATAACTGATCTGCTGAACCAGCGTGTGCTTTATATATTCAGCAAGATAAACAACAAATCAAAAACATTTGTTTAATGCTTGGATAATTTACACATGCTGTTCCCTGGTTCTCACACACACATATAAGATGTTTAAACTAGGGGTGCAGCGATCTGAAATTTAGTATCAGAAACTGGTCCGATACTAGCCAAAAATGCTGGGTCAGATATCACCAAAACCCAAATAATAATTAAAAAATCTACTGACTTAAATGCGTTGAGCAACATTCTGTAAAGAAAGAAAAAGACCTGCTGTGTATTTATCACAGTATTACCTGTGTGTCTGTGTGTATGCGCGACACAGACGAGAGTACTGTAAAAGAAAGTCTCACGATCCAGTTTTGTCACCGAGTTATGTCTGAGCTGCTCACGCTCAGTTTAAGTGACATTGTTGTTTATGGTCAAAAAAATATAATAATTATTATAAAAAGTGATTTAGAGACTGTTTTAGAGAGGGGAAAAGAGTGTATCACGGTAGAATCGGTAAAGGCAGATACTCAGGGTTGCAGTATAGCTATTGGTATCAGACATAAAAAGTAGTTTCGTGTCATCTCTGGTTTAAGAACAGAAATTTTTGGTGATTTAAATTTGTTGTCACTTACTAGAATTGCTGTTGTGCATGTTGACCTGCTAATTTGTAATGCTTATGCTAAAAACCTTTCTGATGACGCATAATACATTTGTGTAGTATTCACATTGACTTTCTTCCATCTAAGACAAATATAAACATTTTGAAGAATTGTACTGACAGCTCTTTATTCTTTTTCAATTAATAACAAAAATGGAACAAGACCTCTGAATACACACAACACAATACAAAAGCCTTGTGTGTGTGGCAGACAGAAATGTAAGTTGTTATCCTCTGGAAATTTCCACCCCAGGGCTCCTTTCCTTATTGCAGGTTTTCATCATCAGTAATGTGCTGATGTGTGGTTAGTGAATTGTTCTTTTAAGTCTGATCTGTATAAAGAAATGGTTGTTCCAGTTCACAAAACTGATTCTTCCGTTCAACTCAATAGCTCAATGATCAGTTTACAGAAGTGAACAGCTCACTGGAAGGGAAGGTCAGCAGTAAATAAGGATGTATTTTTCATCTGTTCCAGTTGTTGTATGACTTTAGACGACACACACTGTAGAAACACAGCTCACAAGTCATATGGACCGCTTTAATCTTACCTTGATGCTGCATTTTTTGTTGTCTTTTCTAAAAGCTTAAAAGCCTGTTTATTGTATTTTGCATGGAAAACAGCAACCAGCATAGTTTTCAGAATTAGTTTCATTTTTTATGTGTTCCTCTGACGAAAATAAGTCCTATGGGTTTGGAATATGAAGGTAAGTTATTTTTGGGTAGATAAAATTTTAAAACAATGTTTATAGGAAAATATTATAATTTAAGAATGTTTTAATTGTCTTGTATAAAATAGACCTTTTCACCTTAAACACATTTAAACAATTCTTTGTTTTATAAAAATGATTTATATTGCTCTATTTTAAAATAAAGTTTATTCACTAACAAATGTAATATGAGAGACATTTACTCTCCACATGGTGCAATATTAATTGCTAAATGTTTGGTTTATTATAAGTGATTATTTTTTTATTTTTTATTATTTCTATTTTATTGCCATTTAATAAAAATTATGTGCACAGCGGTTTGTCACCCAGAGCTAACATTCTGCTGTAGAGGGTTATGCTTCTCTTGTTTAAGTACCAACAGCATTGACCTGATATTCTGTGTATTAATAATCTCTGAAAACACCATCATCTCTGTATATTTTGGTCATTGATTATTAATTATACTGACAAGATAATTCCAGTGGCCAGTGGTACCTTTGATACCAGTGATCACTGTAGAGTTGGTTCAGAATATTTTTATAACACAACTATAGATTAAAGGTCCTGTGGCATATTAAGTGTTTAGCGCTAACAGGACAAGTAGAAGGAAGTAATGAAATTGTCAACTTTTTAACACACATTTGAGGGCATTTATATCAAATATTGAATATCTTGCAAGAAAAAATAATCAAAGTATTATTTAAAGTAATATAGTTTGAGCTGTAGTTTTCAGTTTCATTTACACTCAGTTTCATTTACACTGTCACGCTTTGTTTTCACCCCCCATGATCTGTCTGTTTGGTTTCTCCCTATTATATGCCGTTATTTGTTTTTTCCTGTTCCTGTTAAGTTTAATCTCCTTCACCTGTCTGTCATTTTAGTATTCCTATTTAAGTTGGTTTCTGTTTAGCATTCTTTGTCCGGTCTCAGTTGTGAACAATATACACACTTCCCAGACAGCAGTCTCTGCTGCTTCTATTACGCTGGTCTGAACGCGGCCAGCAAAGCGCAGCTGTCTGGGAACGGTCCTCGGAAGAGCATTCTGGATTATATTGAGTGGGTGCTGGCGTCCTGCGGATCGCCCATGACGATCGAGATCGTCGCGACGGATGCCAGCCCCACTCCGGACCCAGTGCCCAGCCCTCCATCATCCCGGAGAGCAGAGCGTCAGCCCGAGCCCACTGCTGACGGAGAGCTTGAGGCCCCAGTGACCGACGAGCCAGCGACAGAGCAGCGGATCGCCATAGAGCCCGAATGATTCTCCGGTCTACTGCACTGTACCGGCCTCTCCACCACTGTCGGCTGACAGCCCATCTGCTCACCCTCAGCCTGCCATCGGTGCAGTGGTTGAGCCGCAGGTCTGCCAGCTGCCAGCGGTGTCATGGCTGGAGGATCCCTCCTCGTCACCTCCAGCCGCTGGATCCTGGACTCCAACTCGGCCCTCCGACCCTGCGGCTCGGCCATGCCTCCTAGCTCCTTCGTCGCAGGCTCATCGGCTGTCCATCTCCTCCTCGGGCTCCGCCTTCACCTTCTCTGCCTCTGTCGGTTGGCGCCCAGGAGTCGTCAGTCCTTCCTCCTCCATGGCTCCTCCCTCTGTTGACTCCGCCGTGGGCAACCATCATGGCTTTGGCCTGGGTCCCTCCTGACTCCTCCTGCTTTGGCTCCCTCCTGTCTCCTCCATGGCTCCTTCCTCCATCACCACCCTGGTCCCTGTGGGTTTCTCCTGGCTCCTTCCATTGTGGTTCCCTCCTGTCTCCTCCATGGCTCCTCCCTCTGTCGTCCCCTCCCTGGTCCCTGTGTTTCCTCCTCCTGGGAGTTCGGCCTCCGTCCAAGCCTCGGCCGAGACTGTGTCTGCCCCCTTCCAGTCCTCTTTGGCCCATGAACTGTTGTGTTGGTGTTCCCCATGTTTAGCTTTGTTTTCAACCCCCATGATCTGTCTGTTTGATTTCTCCCTATTATATGCCCTTGTTTGGTTTTTCCTGTTCCTGTTAAGTTTAATCTCCTTCACCTGTCTGTCATTTTGGTATTCCTATTTAAGTTGGTTTCTGTTTAGCATTTTTTGTCCAGTCTCAGTTGTAAACGTTATGTTGTGTGGGTGTTCTACTTTCCTGGTTTCCTGGCTCTTTGTATCCTGTTTGGATTATTATATTAAACACGTTTTGAAAAGTATTCTATGTTGTTCCCTTTCAGGAACTCGAGCTGCGTCGAAACACTATGGGAATGCTATCAGCTTTTATGGACTCTGAAACACCTGTTGCAACAATCAATTGCGGGGCGTGACGTCACAGACGGGGTGACGTCATGACCAGGAAGCTATAAAACCGCTCGTGCTGCGCAGCTCGGGTTAGCTTCTTTCATTCAGCGAAGCGCTCTATGTTGCATATTGTTTGTCATTTGTTTGTCTTTCTATGTTTAGATTAGAAACTGAAATGCCAAAATCTAAGGGAAAGACTAGGGGTGCAAGCGAACATTTTAGAGCGTGTGTTCCTCCCTGCCCGTGCTTCATTACGGGTGGGGATACACACACTCTTTATGTAGCTTGTTTGGGAGCGGAGCA
>JAZGTK010015994.1:0-12941 GCA_036877625.1 Ambastaia sidthimunki
TTTGAACCAACATAAAGGTGATGACAGAATTGTCATTTTTGGGTGAACTATCCCTTTAACTTTAAATCAACCTACAACATTTCTTCAATTTCTTGTTTGTTTTTAACAAGGTCAATATGTGGGACACACATTTATATTGCAGGATAAATCAGGAGGAAGCTGATGTCGGTGTATTATGATGTTTATTCATTCTGACATGCTTGTCGGCTAAACAGAGCTTTGAGAACAAATTCCTATTGTTTTGTCAGACCTATGTATAGCAATGCAGGCAGTATATTTAGAACAGTCCAGCTAAAGCCACAGAATCTGCCTGGGTTTGAGGAGCTCTGCGGGGAGGTCCAACTGCATGCTACAAAACTGATGTAGCTACAGAACGCAGCCAGTGGTAATAAATTAATTAACTTGTACCCAGCAGGAGTCATTTCCTGACTTTTAAGGGCCTGATCAGACACGCTCTGCGTGAGAACAGACTTGAATTATGATAGACGTCTGGCTTGCACCGGTGAAGCATTATTATCCCCAGCTAACATGGAATGTTCCTGGAACGTTGGATAACATTCTCTAAAAAAGTTATCAAAAACGTAACGTTTAAGCAGTAACGTTGATAGAACCTTTTTAACGCTACACATCATATATATCAAAAACGTTATTCTTAAGTGGTTATGGGAACGTTTCAAAAATGTTACAGAATTTTAAAAAGTTTGAAAGTAATGTACTTATAACAAGCAATAACATTAATTCAACATCCAAAAAAAAAACGTTTTAAATGTTCCATTTAATATTTGTAACGTTTTGTTGCTTAATGGAAACCATGGAGAAACGTTCTTACAACCTAAAATTGTTAGCAGGGATTTGACAAAACAACATTCTTCTAATTGTGTATGTGTATCTTACAGGTACGTAAGGACTTGTGTTACAGCACCCCAAGCTGTGATTCTGTATTTAAAAATGTCAACAGATCATCAAATGGCATCATTGTATTTTGGGCATCACTAATTATTCCTGGTTTTGAAGCCTTTCTGTGGAAGTGAGGCTGCTGACAGCTGTGGAAATGAGAACAGAGATGACACTCTGGTGTTCGCCTGCAGGTGATGTGATGGCGAGAATTTTAATGAGAGGTGAGCGCGATTGCTCCAAACAAGCTGTGTGTCACTTCAAAGTTCTTCTTCTGTATTAAAAGTTACAAACTTTATTTGTTTAGGGCCTTTTCCAAAAGGAAACATCTCGTTAATGTCTCAGTTATTGCTCCTTGACAGCACTAAGATGAAACATAGATTTAGCCTTCTGTGTCTCTGAGAAAACAACTCAGAAATCTCACAAATGTCTGCAGTGGAGTTTCAGTGGAGATCTCAGGAATGTCACAAACTGAGCTCAGATTTGTCTGCAATCAAAAGTAATTATTATTGAAGATTTCAATATGTACTCAAACATTTCTCATCAAATCCATATGATTTTAGCTACAATGTGCATTAATTTTACAGCTCCACACTCTTTAATGTAGGTTTGTTATAAAAGCCTTTGAATTAATTACAAACAGACATAAACGAGAGAATTATTTACATTGACAAAAACTATTGAGCTATAAAACATAACCCTAATCTTTAGCAAAGTCTCCATTGGCTGTTTGGTGACACATACACAAGTCTGATGACGCATGCAAGTTGTTTAAGGGGTCAGCGAGTGTTTTGATGTTTCTTTTGTAACCAGAGCACGTGCTTGTGTGTGCAGTTGTCCTCAGATCACAGTTTTGCTTTAGGAATATTTTAGTTATTAGAGTCTATGATTCTAATCCATCCAGCGTGCATGGAAACATTTCATTGTTCATCAAGACAAAAACAAATAACATTTAAATTTCCCCAAGGCTTCCAAGCACAATTTCATCCCAGCTAACAGGGAAAGTTCTCAGAACGTTGGCAAACGTTTTCTGAAACTGCTTTTAAAGTTCTCTCAAAGTTATCAAAAAATATATTCTTGCAGTAACGTTGGTAGAACTTATTTTATATATCATATTATATATCATATAAGTTGTTAGTGGAAAGTTTTAAAAACATAACAGAATTTAAAAAAATAGTCAATATCGTTAATACAACGTCTAAAAAAACAGATGTTTTGAACATTCCTAGAACATTAAAAATAATATTTCTTCTTAATGGAAATGTTAGGGAAACATTCTTACAACGTAAGTGTTAGCTGGGATTTCTTCAAATGCATCATAGCATTAAAGTCTTATTCTCTGAGAAGCCAAGAATCTGGTTTTGAGACGGCACATACCTGAAGGTCACGCTGTCATTGTGTTTCTGCTGGCCACAATCAAGCTCCCTGTAACTCTTTCTGATTGGTTGTGCAGCTGGTAAGCTGTGAATTATGGGTAAGTGGAAGGTAATGGAAGTTCTGTTGACTGTATACTTTAGAGGGGATTACTGTTGACCCGTCACAATCAGAGGACAGAGGAGTGAAACAAAAACAAAAGGGCAACGACTTCATGCCCATCTGACTTCATCAGCGTGACCATCTAACAAAAGACACTCGGCTGCTTGTGAACATGTATTTTTAGTCCAGTGTTATGTAAATGAAACAGACCCACGGTGGGGGTGGAGACATACGATTAGACGGAGACAGAATCTGTGTCGGGATGTCCAAAATCTCACACTTCTACATTCAGTGGCACAGCCAGTTAAAGGTCACAAAAATAAGTGCACTACCAACATTGAGTTTATAGAAAGAGTATAAAGGGTACAGTCATGTTGAGGAAACCATTTGTAAAAATTACAATATGTGTATCCTCATGAGTTGCTTTTTATCAACAGGAAATTAAACACAGTCATTTACACACGCACACGCACGCACGCACACACACACACACACATTTACTTATCTATGTAAATGGGGACATTCAGTAGACTTCTATTGTTTTTATACACAGCTATTTATAAACAATATAACCTAACCGTAACCCACAATCTAACCGCCTTTTTACAATAATAAACTTTGTTTACTATTGTTTACTATATTATATATAGTCTCAATATCAGTGTTTTATTTATATGTATGTGCACTCCTCTCTCACAAGTGTTAGGTGATGTTATGTTTCATAAATCTGCTTCTTCTCACACGATCAGATGTTTGATTGAAAAGATGCTGAGCGCATTTGCCATGTCTTACATTCTGCACGATCTGGCAGCTTTCCTAGAAAATCCCAGCATGGAAGCATGCGTCCTTGAAATTACATTCCAAGGAACATTTTTCCATCTATCTAGAACGTGCTTCTGTAGCAGGATGTCATGGATGCATGCTGTGACCTGGAATAACTATAAAGCCAAAAAGCATTAAGCACAGAGGTCATTTCCCAACACAAACACACCAGCATATGGGTGTAAGAACGTTTCCCTAACGTTTCAATTAGATAGTGAAAATGTTGTTTTTAAATTTAGTTCAATTTAATTTATATACCGCTTCTTACAATGTTGCTTTGCTTAAAAGCACATTCTAGGAATGATTAAAACACCCAGTTTTTAGACGTTGTATTACCGATATTGCTTGATTATAGAAATGTTATGCAAACATTTTAAATTTAAAACATTCCACTAACAACTTAAGAATACTGTTTTTGATATACATGATGCATAACATAAAAATTTTCTACTAATGTTATTGCAAGAACGTTTTTTGACAACTTTGAGATAACCTTTAGAAAATGTTAACCAGCGTTCTGAGAACGTTTCCTGTTCGCTGGGTTATTAAAAAAAGAACAGTGACATCACTCACTAACAACATGCACTAGTGTGATGTTTTAGCCACGAGACATATTTGCACATTTCTCTGTTCTCAAACAACACAAATCAAACATTGTGACTAATCTTCACAGTGTCAATAATGCTGAGAAATCAGTCTATTATTACCCAAGCCTGTCAAACAGCTGGAGGCTAAACACTTTTTATATTCTCATAATCTCTGCCGGAGAACAAGACAAAACGGAAATAACAAGTATGCAAATATTTGACGTTTGCTGTTGAGAACGCAGCCCACAGAAGTTCTCTTTGAAGTGTAGAATATTCTGAACCATAGAGGTCATAAGCTCTCATTATTAACTGCTTTTTTAATTGGAGTATAATGAGGCTGTAATTTGTCCAATGAATTTCATTAAACAGGAAAGTGGACATATAATGAGATGTTTTAACCAAGAAAGTCTTTAATAACTTGAGAAAGCTATCTGTTAGTATTAGCATTCATCGCGATGTCAGGTTTCCCTAACGTTTTTAATTAAAAAGCAAAAACGTTTAAAATATTATTATGAACGGTCTAAGAACGTTCCAAACTTCCTGTTTTTAAGACGTTGTTTTAACATTGTTTCTTTGCTATAAGAATGCTATTCTATAACTTTCTGGTCTAACTTTTTGTGTGCACATTGTTATTTGATATGTCCATTTAATATTTATACATATATGTATATGATATATATACATATTATATACATGATTATATATTGTTATAAGTCAAGTGAACGTGATTTACATCAAACAAACATTAACCTCCAGCTTAATGCCAAGCTTTGAAGGTTTTAGACCTGATTACTGCGTTCTCTGCGCAATCATGCGTAGAAGCTTTTATAACTTGGTGAATATGGCGTGGGGTGGGGGTGGGTGTTGGGGGGTGTTAAATGTTTTAAACATTTAATTGGTCGTCAGCACACCCTCTTCTGACACTATGTGAACTGACAGACTAAGACCGCCGGGAACAAGCACATCCGAAAGAAATTACTTCACACCAAATCTGCATTTGACAAGTGACAAATTAGCCTTTTGAGAGATGTTCTGAGGCCATTACAGCATCCCGAGAGGCCGCACTGATGTTTACCCCACACTCCACATCTAGCAAAGTCGCATTTACCATGGAGACAACTTGATTGCGACTTTTCATTAATTTATGGGCATCCTTAAGAAAATCTCATATATGCACAACCTTTGAGGATTTAGAAAGTGCTGTATTTCAACACTCGTCAGGCCATCTGTTAATACAAGTTGACTTCAAAGTGACTAATATGTTAAAAAAAGGACTCAGCTTTTTTTTTATCGATGTGTGAAAGACTCTGTTGATACCTCATCAACAGCTAATTTTAAGACAGGGTCCCCTCAGGAACTTGTTTTGAGTCCAACAAAGTTTAACCCTTTACAGAAGGAATGATTTATTTTAACACACTGACCAGGCTAATTAAACAAGCGACATATTTTTCATGAAACTCCCACACAGTTTGTTTTTGGCTACATGGACTAGCAACACCCCTACAAACGCGATGCTGTGTGACAAACCAGACCTTTTAGAATTGCTATATGCTTTCTGATCTCAGAAATACACCTGCCCACATGTCAACACTTGTATATCTGTGCTCTTATAGCTCAATTGGTAGAACATTGTGGTAGCAGTGTAAAGGTCAGGGGTTCGAACCGCATGGAACACACATTCTCCCAGTAGACAATTTTAGATTGTAACAGCGTATCATAAACTTCCCATTAAGCAACAAAATGATTCAATGGTTTATTTTGGATGTTTTAGTAACCCTCAAAACATCATTTTTTTGGCATTGTATAAACGTTCATGTTGGGTTGTAAGAAGCTTACTTGAACATTTTTTAAATTCTGAAACATTTTTAAAAGTTTCCACTAACTACTTAAGAATACTACTTTTGATATATTTGATACTGAAAGAATGTTTTTTGATCATTTAGAAACGTAAGCCAATGTTCTGGAAACGTTCCCTGTTAGCTGGGCTAATAAAGTATACACCTCCAATGGCCTGTAATTGACCCAATCAGAGGCTAATAGTCAGATCAGTTGCAGAATCTGTAATTCCTTCTCATGTCGCTTAGCAAGTGTTGATGTTGCACATTGGTGTCACCTGTGATATTCTGGTGTGGACTGTCGCTGGCAGTGATTAATGCCGGGTTAAATAATCACAGCTGAGACAAGCCACCACATTTGCTAAGTTGCTGAACCGTCACTTTCGTTGAGCATGAAAGCTTTGGAACTGTGTAAAATCCAGAGCCACTCTGTTTTGCCATAAATAATTTAGATTATATGCATGCAAGACAGCCTGTTATGCAAATGACACCTTCAACTAAATTCATACTTCAAAATTAGATTAGTGAGCGGAAACCAGACGTTGGACACCGAGAGCTTTACTTTAGCAAACGTGTCGCTGCTAATGCCTCATGCTGAAATCTAAGAATAGTTTAAGATCATGCATTATTTAATTAGCCGTGTTTCCTGATTGCGATAAGTGATTTAAACAGGTAAAAAAAGCAGATGAATAATTCAGTGTCTCATAGAAAATCAAACAAAACCTTCCACTTATTTGTACTAATATTAATAGTGCAGGCCAAGACGAGTGTCACTATTACCATTTTAAAAATGTAATTTTGGAAATGTGTTTTTTTCCCCCCCACGGTACATTGAGTGACCCAAAGTCATCCCTAGTTAACAGGGAACATTCCCAGTATGTTTGCTGATGCTTTTCTCTCAAAAATAACAAAAATGTCCCCGCAGTGTGTAGAATGTTAATAGAATATATTGTATAGAACATTATATATCAAAATGTTATTCTTAAGTTGTTAGTGGAAAGTTTTAAAAACATTACACAATTTTTAAAAATCCAGTGCAGTTAAAATAAGGAGAAGTCACAGGCATAATTGGGAAATCTCAAATTGGATATTCTGATGGGATGGTGAGTGTTTTGGATGAACAGCAGACTGACCCTCTGCCACAGCCCTGTTTTTAATTGGCCTTCAACAATATTAAGCTGGAAAGTTTAAAGTCACCTGAAGACTGTTATCCCAGTTATGGGAGGAAGGTAACATCAAATTCTAAAAGGTCTTAGAATGACCTTATGAATTTAATTCCAGTAAATCTATGGATAGAAAGTGTATTCTGTGTAGAATGATCACATTTATAAAGGATAAATACATTTCATGCACTCCATGTTAGAATATACTTCCTATTCAATATTTAGTTTTAATTAGAGTTTTGATAATGATGTTATATAATAAGGGTCTTCAATCCATATTCCTGGAGGCTTACATAGTTTACAGACCTTGTTGGAGACCTTTGCTATATACTTTAGTGTTTGTGATACATCCACACCACCAGATGTCTCCTTCCCATGAATTCTGACTGTTAATCATGGGATGGGAATATGGGTGGTGATGAGGAATCTCAAAACTAAACCTTTTGACTATGAAAAACATCTTTCTCCATTGATAAAAATTCATTTAGCATATAGAGATTAGAAAATGTTTTAAATGTAAGTAATATAATGAACCGGCAACTTATTTCCTGTATCTGTTTAAATTAAATGATTTCTTATAGAAAGATTAATAATGCGACAGCAGTTTGAAGCAGTTACTTCTTATCTTACTGTTGCTGTTTTGTGGACTGTGCTAT
Organism: Ambastaia sidthimunki; assembly: GCA_036877625.1. Taxonomy (NCBI): domain Eukaryota; kingdom Metazoa; phylum Chordata; class Actinopteri; order Cypriniformes; family Botiidae; genus Ambastaia; species Ambastaia sidthimunki. Next base: position 7,434 of record JAZGTK010015994.1, read on the forward strand.
GACTGAACTTGGTTGCTCAATGAACTGAACTCTGATTTGTTCCTGGCTGTATTTTGGATTTATGGCTCTATTTTTATGCTGGAATATTAATTTTTAATGTGACCTTTCTTTAGAAAAAATACCAGTTCTTGCAATGTTGCAAAAAACAAAGTTTAGTTGAATGTGATGGCTAAACTTTCAGCCTTTAGGTTGTATGTAACTAAAAAGCTGCTTTATAAGCAGATGTCTTGTTTTCTGTGAGCTGTGTTGAGTTCACTGGTGGCTCAACCCTGTTACGTGCAGTATTTTCAAAACGCGGGTTACATATAAATGTTGACATGTTTTAATAAAAGCGAATGTATAAGCGAATGTTTAGCCTTTTTAGGAATATTTCGCATATTTCGGATTCACGCTTCTGCGCAATTTGCGCTGTCTCGCAAAACTAACCGGGACTGATTGCGGTTTGACGCGTTGTTTTAATATCACTCCGCCGTATGTGCGATGACTTCCACAGATATCTGCGGAAGAGGTGATGCGGTCATCTGTCACTCAGCGTGTCGTTTCACGGCGCGCTGTAATCTAGCACGCCGTCCCGACTGCGAGATTTACACACTAAGCAAACGATTTAACTAGTTTTTAAACTAGTTATGAGTGCAAGGAGCGCCTACAATGTGTTATGTGAGTAAATGTCAAGTAATTATCCGCTTTTATCCGAGAGAAACCGCGTTTTTCAACAGCTGAAAAGTCAGTCAGGAAGGAAGTTAATTGATTTATGTAACGATGAAAAACGGCACAAATATATCAGTACTGAATGAGATTAAATTAAATTTCATATAAACAGTCCTTAAAGTACTAATGTTTATTCACATATATATTTTATTATTTAAATTATAAGACTTTATCTGGCCAATAACAGGTTACCACAGGTTAATGGAAGAAACAATATTCAGTACTGTAACTGTTTTAACTAACCTATTGTACATGTTTGTTATGGATACGGGAATTATATAAAGCAATATTGCTTTAAACAAATTTTTATAATTTCCAATGAGCACTTGAAATTGTGAGGGTGTATATTTATGTCTAATTTATAAAAGACACATAATAAAATAATTTGATTGTAAATTGTGTAACTTTCAAAATAACATTTTGTTGCTTAATGGGGAACATTCTTACAACCTAAAATTATTGGAGATATCACCCTATTAAGGAATACCTCATATGCATATGAAATTTGCAATTTACACCAGTTTGTGGTCCTACTTAAATTGTTCTGACTAAAAGATTGAACTTCTTTCCAGATGTTTTCGATGTTCCAGTGGACGACGGGCGACGTTTTGAAGATACGGTGATTAATGCCCTGTCAGGGGTTCTGGAGAGAAAGCGTTGAAGGCTGAGAGATACGATTTGCATATCTCCCCTAAATAAAAGTTGGTGAGTCATTGCTTTGAAGCGTGTTCAGGCGCTCTGTGTGTTAAGTCCTGTTGTGCTTTATAGATATCATTATGAGCTCATGGGATTGCCACTACAGTAGATTCATGTTTACATAGTCACCAGCACTAGAGGTGGTTGGCAGCAATGGCCACAGGCAACGAATGGTTGATTTCTCCCTGGCTTCCACTTCCTGGATTGTAGGCTGAATGTTTTTAAACTTCAAGTCACAATTAGCATCAGCGCACAGTGGGGCAACACAATGCAATATCAGAACAGTTTCAATGTTTTCCTACTTGTGATAGTGTTTAACAATAACTGAAAATTGTGTGTAATTAAAGGTATAGTTCACCCCAAAATGGAGAAGTTTAGTGATTGAGACCAGATTTGTTATGAGAATTACGCTTGTTGTGCTCTGGGGTGAAATAAAGTCATAAGGGCACAGCCTAAGACAAACCTAAGAGTTTTCATTTTGGGGCAACTGTTCCTTTAAGATTGCCTGATATTAAACAATAATGGACATACAGCCCAGTAGTCCTATATAGCAATATATAGTTGAGTCGTACACAATGTGTATCATTGTGTCTCTTGGCCATGAGTGATGACTTCACTTCTGTTATTGTGCTGCTGAGTGTTCCCTCAATATTGCCAAAGGAGTCATTTGCGGTACAGCTCACTGAACAGAAATAATCATGGGAAATCGACAACCTACTCTTTAATCACTCTGGAGCACCATAAAACTTGATACACATCATAACAAAACTCTCAGAATGTAACTGCTAAACAACTTTAAGATGTGACTTTTGTGGTAATCCACAGAAAAAATATTTTTGGAATGTTAATTGTTTAATTCAATCGTAATGTTTTCACCTAGACAACTCTCTGTGTCGTTTCAGATGTTTCTCCCGAAAATCAAATTTTAGTTAACCCTTGTCTTCTCCGGAGTTTCAGAAGCAATCCCAGCTTTGTCTTAAACTGTGTTCATTGTTGTTAAGATCCAAAAACAGTGAAAACCAGAAATTTCAATATGCATTCAAACTATATCATCTGTTCCATTTCACTTAAAGCTCTTTAGTCTTACTGTATGTCAGTAATTATGTGTCTATTTTTATTACTCTAACATTTGAGACAACGTTCATATTGAACAGTACATTCAGTAAATGAAACCTGAAAATGAAGGATTTTTTATAATCTCTTCTGAACTTTTGAACAACATCCAAATAAAGCACATTGGCAAATTATAACAATCTTATTCAGTTATAGAGAAATTGAAACTGGAGTGTGAGACATTTTATTCTCTGTTTGCTTTATAAAATTGTACATACATGCCACATAAATGCAGTATTTGTGATGCAGACGTGATCAGCTTTTCTTCAGGGCAAGAAAATGCAGAAATGCTTCTTTTCTCATGGGCTTTTAAACATAAAGCCATACGATTCTTTGGCATACATATAAGTATATACATAGAAGTTAACACACTATGGAGGAATATAAATATGAAAGCCTTCTTAGAACCGTTTTGAATGTGGGTTCAAAATAAATGCTTTTAACACAATTCAGAACTGCATTTTGGTCCCACTGGACCATACAGGTCCATAGCTGAAATGGAACAGGTTGATTTTGAGTGCTTTGACGCTGAATTTGTGATAGATGAGCATTGATAGAATAAAGAACAAGTCTTATTACAAGAAACAAAATTATGCCATTTTGAATCTAAATTTGCCATTTAGATTTTTTATGTAGAGAACACGTTCTCTAAGGACACTTTGAACTCATCAATTGGGCTAGAACTTCAGTTTCAGTTTTTCATAGAATATTGAAGCTTTACTCGTAGCGCATGCAGCTACCCAGCTAACAGGAAACGTTCAGAATATCGTCTCTAAAGGTTCTCTCAAAGTTATTAAAAAAGTTCTTGCAGTAATGTTAGTACAACATTTTCAACATTATATATTATATATCAAAGTGTTGTCAAAGTTCAGAGTTGTTAGTGGGACATTTATAAAACATTATAGAACTTAAAAGTTTTGGTAACATTCTTATAAAAAAACAATACTAGTCATGCAATAGGTGCTTTTATTCCCTTAATAATGAAAACGCTTGTTAATTCAGTAATGTTAAATATTTCCAAAGGCATAGTCTAATATTGAAGATTGCGTAAATAGTTCAGGTATTTTTAATTCTTTTAAGTGAGATTATTATTGTTCATTACTGTGTGCTGTGACGTTTGCTATAAATGCAATAAACAACATCTTCATTAATTGCTCTAATGAACTGCTAATGTGTGGTGTGAAAATACAATTAGAACAAAACAGACCTTCCTGTTTTTACACCAACATGCAGTCATTTCTCAGTAATGAGATAAACTGATATAATAAAGCTTAAAGCGCACGCTTTAGAAGGAACAGTGGATCTCTCGAGATGCTGGCCGCCTTCTCAATGTTTAGACACGTCAGAGGAAAACTCAATTCGCTGTATTTATTCCCTTCATTTTCAAAGACTGGTGGGGATCCTTTTTAACGAATCGACATTTTTATTGATTCAGTGCCATATTCTGTCCTCATTTCAGAGAGAACATCAAACTTGTCTTTTCCCATCTTGATGTTAAAAGTTGGAAGGAGGCTTCGAGAAGGGGCACTTTTCAAGCTTAGACTATAAAGATGCACACTGGTCCCTAGAGAGGGGATGACTCATCCAACGAGTGCCAACGAAAGCCTGTAAGTAATATATCGATAAATCTCACGCACGATTCGCCAGAGCTGCTTTCTCCTTTTAATTGGCCATTGACATCTGTTGTCGTTCAGTCCCAAACAAGATGTCAGCTTTGTTGATGGAATTCACTTACACTGATGGCATATTAACGAGTGAAAAGAAACAGCATGCTTATTGCAATCGGAGAGTGCCCGCTAACAGGGAACGTTCTTGGAACATTGGCTAACGTTCTCTGAAAAAATCTCTCTTTTTTGCAGTAACAGTAGAATTTTTTTTAACGCGATATATCATAAATGTTATTGTTAAGTTGTTAGTGGAAGTTTGAATAAAGTTCGTAACTTTTTTGTTATAAATGAAAACATTAGAGAAACGTTCTTACAACCTAATTGTTAGCTGGGATGGTCGAGCATTCAACGTCTCTCTCTGTTTGGCATCTGTAAGTGAAAAATAAGTGATTTTTGCTAAAAGGTGTCTAGTCAATTTATGCTTATACAACCCACACTAAACCGGTTGATGCCTGACCTTATAAATCTACAATGTTTAATTAGGTAAATTCAGAGGTGTCTGTAAATATCTCCCTTTGAGTTTGAAATGCAGTTATCTGCATTTATCTGAGCTTAAGTTATCTGAACAATTTTCAAAATGAAATGTCATAATTCCTCATTCGCAAGTCATTTTTTATTTTATGTTCCCTGCCTTGAGTTGCGTGAATGAAACATGATTTCATGAAGTCTTTTGGTGCACAATAGAGTTTCAGGTTATTTTTTTAGCACAATTAGCAACTTTAATGACGGTGATTAATGAACAGGATAAATCAAACTGATTGACGGATTCAATCGTCTGATGATCTGATGATTCAGTCTCAGATTCACAGAAAAGCTGAAAGTATCAACCTTGGAGCTAATGAACACCAATTAGTGCAGGATATGATTTTGTACGTCTTTGTTTAGTCTCACACTTAACAGTTCCTGATGAAAAACTACAGCCATGTGTTGAAATATCCACATAATGATGTAGATGGAGAAGACCAAGGAGACCTTTTCACACACCAATTAGACAATTCTTTAATGGCACTGTTCTATGAATACTTTTTTAGCTTTTCTTGGTTATCTATAGCGAGGGAAACTTTTGCCTGAGGTAATTACTCCAGGAGGTTATTAAACTTGTATGCCACTCTGTGAGGTTTTGAATGAAATTTCGCTGTTTTAACTAAGCGTGTTTGTCGAATGGCCTTTTCAAGGGCGTCCCTGTGCACTGTTGCGTGACACCCTGATTATCTGGTCTGAGGGATGCAAACTTAAAGCGCACCCATCGTAAGATGAAATTCGGCTGATTATGCAAATGACACAATGTCTGGTGAAGTGAACTTTGATTAAGCATGAAGATATT